>JAQQSV010018235.1:0-11441 GCA_028646515.1 Pseudochirops corinnae | reverse complement strand
TCTCTCTCTCTCTCTCTCTCTCTCTCTCTCTCTCTCTCTCTCTCTCTCTCTCTCTCTCTCTCTCTCTGTCTCTCTGTCTGTCATTCATGTTTAATATTCTAGGGGTCCTTCTAGCTTCACATTGATGTTGTTCAGTTGTGTCCAACTCTTCATGACCCCACTTGAAAATTTTCTCAGCAAAGATACTGGAGAGGCTTGCCATTTTCTTCTTCAGCTCATTTGATAGATGAGGAAGCTGAGGTAAACATGATTAAATGACTTGCCCAGGGTCACGTAGCTAGCAGTTCCCTGAGGCCATGTTTCAACTCAGGAAGATGAGTCTTCCTGACTCCACAGCCCTCAATCCTCTGTGCCACTCAGCTGCCCTGATTTAACCAGGGGTGGGTCACTTAGTATCTGAATATTCATTTTATAAGACAGGCAGCATGACACTTACATGACATCACCCACTCCCACACAAAAGGTAGTTGTGAGGCAAGTGCTTTGTAAACCTCCCAGCATTATAAAATGTAAGTTATAATAATGATAATACTAAATAATAATAATAGCATCACAGTCCTAGAGTTGAAAAGGTCATCTAGTCCATTGTCCCCTATTTTTTTTTTTAAGTGAGGGAATTCAGTCTCAGAGACATGAAGTAGTCATATAGGCAGTAAATATCGGAGCCATGTTAGTTACCAAGTTCTGTGACTTCACATTCAACACATGTGGCACTGCATCAGGCTGCCTCTTTCATGACAGTGATGGCGACCCTTCCGGTTCTGACTTTCGGTGTTCTATCCACTAAAGCCTCTCTGTGTTCTAATATTCTTTGGCCTGTCTGTCAGCAGAAATGGAAAGCCATTGTAGACATGCTAGGCATAAATGCCCCCTTAGACAACTGCACTCTCCTAGGGGGATTTCTTTAGCATAGTGTCACTTATCATCCAGGTTACCTACCCACTCTGATGCTGGACTGGATTTAACTGTATCACTGAACAGATTTTCTGTTATGAATCACTCAGCTCCAAGGGGCACTGTCTTCTGTCCTTTTAATGAGGAAAAAGTTAATGAGTTTGTAAACTAGTGTCAGTATCATTTCTGGGGGGCTGTGATGATGGTGGATTAAGAAGACTATCCCTTTATGGGGGAGCCAGGGAAGGATATGAATTTGAGTCCTCAGTCACCACCAAAGCTATAAAGCTATAAAGCAATAAATGAGGATTGTCTTTAAGAGATTTTTCCTTTTTTTCTCAGTCTCTAGTGGCTAGTAAGCACCTTCAAAGAAATTACTTTGGAGGAGAGATGTTTGGCTTGGTCCATTTTAGATAGCACTCCCACCCCTGTGCCTCACATTTTAGGGAATTAATTTTGGCTTGGGAACCAGGAGGCCTGGGCTCCTGGTAGCATGCTCTATGTGACTGTGGGCAAGTAACTTAACCTTTCTGAACATCAAGATCTCATCTTTAAAATGGGAAAGATATCTCCTTTTCTGTGCAAAGGTAAGCAGCTTTATCAGCAGGATCAAGAAAGAGACCTGCAGCAACTGTGAAATAAAATGTTGCAACTTATTTCATCACAAAATTACCTAGGTTGACCAATTCTGACTGCAACCATCCCTAGCTTTCTGTGGGAGATCAGAAATTGGTTTATACAACTTCCTTAAACCTGGCCCAGGTAGCAGTAATGATGAAGAACTATCCCCTGGATGGAAAATGGCCTAGTCCTCAGATGTGTAGCTAGCTAACTGGTAAGAAAAGGCTTCTCTGAGGAGCATATAGATAACAATTCTTCTTGACTCTCAGAGGTCCCCAGACAGAAAAGAATGAATCTCTACCTCATTCCATTCAGTTCCCTATGATTCCTGAGTGCATCTTACAAACAATGGGACTCCCGGAGGAAGCAAGGGAAACAAACCTCCAAGAACAAATAATTTTTTTTGTCTTATTTTTACAAGGGTTTTACTTTTCTTTGAAATTTGGATAAATGGGAGGGTTTATGGGAAAAGGGGGAAAAATACTGACTACTCCCTTTCCGTGCAACCTAGAAATAGATGAGAGATGACTGACCCAGTATTCTGTGAGCTCAAGTCATAGGCAGTTTGCTCCATAAAGGTACCGACAAGATTTATACATGGAAACACAAAGCAAAATGCCAGTGGGGGACAGGAGGAAGGAACAGGTACAGACAACTAGCAAAAGTCATCCATGAACAGTTCCACAAAACTCCCTCCCCTCTCTTTCGCATTCCCCTCTCATTTCTCTGCCTTCCCATGGCTTCTAAATTTTGGAGTCATGAACTTTTAACATTTATATCCTAACTATATTTTATTATAATTGGTTTCCTTTGCAATACTATGTATTTTATTATATGCATTAAAAAAACCATTATTTTAAGAAGGGGTCCACAAGATTCATCAGCCTGACCATAGGGTTCATAAAACAAACAAACCAAAAAAAATAAGATCCCATTCTTGAAGACACAATAGAAAGGGCCAACATAAAATGTACATCAGTCATAAGATCTAGGCCATCTCTGATTTATCTATTCTCTCCAGGAAACCTCACAGTTGAAAAGACTGTCAGGACTACTGGCATCAATGGCAGCTTCCCTGCCTTCTCTGCCACTCCACACCTAGACTGGCCTACCTTCATGAAAAATTGTTGACATATCCATTTAGTGCATGGAAGGAGCACCTGGAAGATGTGGGAAGTGTTCTGTTGTCCATTATGTGCAGGTAGTAGCAGGGAGGGATTGTCATCTTGGCTAATAACACTCAGCAGCAGGTAAAAGGGAAAGGTAGGGGTGAAACTGACTCAAAACAGACATGTGAGAAGAGCTAATGGACCAAGAATATTTGAAAACAGTCTCATTACATGGGCAGTTGCCAACTAGAATTTCTAGGTGTAACTAAGGTGTATGGTTAGGTCAGAAAGAGATATCAAAGTTGAAGTTATGGAGCAACCAGGTGCAATGACCACAGGCTGTATATTACACTTGTTTTTCTGAACAAGGAAATGATATTAACTGTTACATATAATACTTTTTTTAAAAAATTTACGTATTTAATTTTTAGTTTTCAACATTCATTTCCGTAAGATTTTGAGTTACAAGTTTTTCTCCCCATCTTTCCCCTACCCTCACCTCAAAATAGCAAGCCAGCTGAATATCCCTTCCCCCAATCCGTTCTCTCTTATATGCTCCCCCATCATACCCCTAACTTTCTAGTAGGGCAAGATGGATTTCTATACCCCACTGCCTGTATATCTTATTAACAAGTTGCATATAAAAAACAATTTTAAAAAAATTTGTTTTTAAAACCTTGAGTTAAAGATTTCTTCCCTTCTTCCCTCCTGACCCACCCCCATTGGGAAGATGAGCAATTCAATACAGGTTGTACATGAGTAGTTTCAAATCATTTCCATAGTAGTTATATTGTGAAAGACTATATTTCCCCCCATCCTATGACACCCCCCCATTTATTCTATTTTCTCCTTTGACACTATCCCTTTTCAAAAATGTTTACTTCCAACTACCCTCTCACCAATCTACTCTCCCTTCTCTAATCCCCCCCTCTTATCCCCTATCCCACTATTTTTGGGTAGGGAAAGATACCCAATTGGGCGTGTATGTTATTCCCTCCTTAAGCCAAATTCAATGAGAATAAGGTTGTCCCATTCCCTTTCACCTTCCTGCTCTTTCCCTTCATTGAAACAGTTTTCTACTGCCTCTTTTATATGAGATAATTTGTCCTAATCTATCTCTCCCTTTCACCTTCTCCAAATAAGTTCCTTTCTCACCTCTTAAATTATTTTAGATATCATCCCTTCATATTCAATTCATCTTGTGCCCCCTGTTTATGTATGCATGAACATACATATGGCCACACTTAAATATATATATTTATATGCACATACACCCTCCTATATATACATATATATGCATGTTTGCATAAATACATATATATATACACACACATATATATATATGCACATATATATGGTCATTTTTCCATGTAGGAATGTAAATAGTTCAATTTTAATAAGTTCCTTATGATTTCATTTTTCTGTTTACCTTCTCATGCTTCTCTTGCTTCTTGTATTTGAAAGTCAAATTTTCTCTTCAGCTCTGTTTTTTTTCTTCATCAAAAATGCTTGAAAGTCCTCTATTTCATTGAATGACCATATTTTCCCCTGTAGCATTATACTCAGTTTTGTTGGGTAGGTGATTCTTGGTTTTAGTACTAGCTGCTTTGACCTCCAGGAATATTGTATTCCAAGCCCTTCTATCCCTTAATGTAGAACCTGCCAGATCTTCTGTTATACTGATTGTGTTTCCACAATACTCAAATTGTTTCTTCCTGATTTCTTGTAATATTTTCTCCTTGACCTGGGAACTCTGGAATTTGGCTATTATATTCCTAGGAGTTTTCTTTTTGGGATCTTTTTCAAGAGGTGATCAGTGAATTCTTTCCATTTCTATTTTGCTCTCTGGTTCTAGAATATCAGGGCAATTTTCCTTAAGAATTTCTTGAGGGAGACGGAGTCAAGATGGCAGCATAGAAGCAGGATAATTCTGAGAGCTCCCCACCATAACCACCTCAAATAACTATAAAACATGACTCTAAACAAATTTTAGAGCTCCAGAACCCACAAAATGCCAGAGAAACAATTCTACCACTGAAGGCAGCCCAGCAGGCAGACTGGAAGTGTTCATCACACTGAGAGCTGAAACTAGCCACACCTGAAACCACAACTGTAGCCCCAGGGCCTCTAGGGCAAGCCATGGCTGAGCTTTCAGAAGAGCAGATCACCAGCAACTATGGCAGTTTCCAGAATTATCAACCCATAAGAGACAAGGACAAAGTGAAAGGTCAGTGGAACTTGGCTAAATCTAGGGAAAGAAGTGGGTCTGGCCCTCTGCCCCCAGGGCAAGAAAGCAGCTCAAATGGTGGACTTACAGCCACCTCCACATGGCTGGTTCAGAGTTCCCAGACTGCAGATTGCAGGGGGACCAAATGACCATTCAGAGGCTAAGTGCTCTTGCTTTAACCTGCCTGGATTGGGATCATGGTCTTTGGTGGTGGTCCTGAGGAGCATGATCAGTGAGCCAAAGCTGGTGGGGGCTGCAGAGATGGCGGCCTCTTAATATCTCCATCAGCTGTGAAAACCCCAGCAATTTGGGACAAAGGGCTCCCCTCTGAAAGCAGAGTTCTCCTGAGCCCAGTGTATTTTTGGGTCTCCGTTAGCAGACTGTTGATTTGTTTTTCATGATTTTCTTGCATCATTCTCATTTCTCATCCCAAATTTTCCTCCACATCTCTTACTTGATTTTCAAAATCATTCTTGAGGTCCTCCATGGTCTGTAACCAATTCATCCCAGAGGCAGGAGCTAGACCATGCTCTTCAGTGCCCCACCATTCCTACAGAGTTCCACACTGACCTTTTACTTTGTCTTTGGCATTTATGGGTGAGAAGTCTGGAAATCACCACAGTTGCTGGTGATTCACTCTCCTGAAGTCTGCTCTGTCCGCGGCTGGTAGTGGCCTCTCTGGAGTCAGAACAGCATGGCTCCTGTGGGACCGTGCTCAGCTCCCAGCCTGGTGTGATAGTCCCTTCCTATAGGCCTGCCAGGCTGCTTTTAGTGGGAGATTAGTTTCTCTCTGTCACTTTGTGAGTTCTGTAGCTCTGAAGTTTGTTTAGAGTCAAGTTTTTACATGTATTGGAAGTGATTGGACCAGGACCTCATGCCAAGTTTGATTCCACCCCTCAATGTTTTAAGTTTTGCAAAGTAAACATCTCATTTGAGGTGATGATCAATTAGAACCATAGAAACAGAGAGTCTGCAAGCCAAGGTACAGCATGAACTAGTGGAGAGAACTCAAGATTTTGAAACAGTAAAGCTAGGTATAAATTCTAGTCCTATTCCTTATTGCCAGTGCAGACTTGGACAAACCATCTACCCCCTTTGGGCCTCAGTTACCTCATTTGTGAAATGAGAGGCAAGATTAGATGTTCTTTAGGGTCCCTTTTCACTCTAAATACTATGAAGTTAGGGACCCAGAGGTTGTCTAGCTTAACGTCCTATTCCAGGCAGAGACCCCTTGCAGTGTTCCTCACAGATGATGCAACTCTGATTAAATGCCATTAGAGAAAGAGAGGTCTCTTATTGCCTAATTAAAGTAGTACATTCCATCTTTACTGCTCTATTTGTTAGAAAATGTTTTTCTTTATGTTGAGAATGCTATGACTGCTTAAAGAGCTCAACAGTGAGGTCAGATCTAAAAACAGTATGCATGGAAGATGAGAAAGAGGGAGGATAACTGAAGATGAATATAAAAGAAGAATGTGAGTTTGTGCCAGAGACACTAAACTATTATAGGAACTGAGAATTTCAATTAATACTTAGAGCCACAGTAATGGAATAATGGCTTTTCTTTTCTTTTTCTTTTTAGCAATGGTGGGAGTAAAAGGAAGATCAGAAAATTTACTAGACTGAAGCTTGGCTTGAATTGAACGATAGCAACTGAAGAAAGCATGATCTGACTTATGTTTGCTTTCTATTTTCTTGAGCGATGTGAATGTCTTCAACCCAGGAAGGTGAAAGCACAAGTGATTAATGATTTACAATTTCTTGAAATGCAAAATAATTGAGGAGGAATTTTTGATGTTGGATATGTTTAAATATCACTGTCCTTTATCTCCATGTATTTTTTTTATACCTTCATTAAGTATTTGTTTAATAACAATATTGTAGTTGACATTTATAGAGTTTGATTACACAAGATCAAGGACTTAGGTGTGGAAAGGATCATAGAATCATAGATTGAAACTGAGGAGAAACTAGAGCACCCATGCAGTGGAACCCCCTTCTGTATCGCAAAGAAGCCAAGCCCCAGGAAGGCCAAGTAACATAATCATTGTCACAGAGGTAGTAAATAATAGGATAAAACTGAACTCAGTTCCCTGATTAAAAATACAGTAATACATTACACAATCTTTCTCATACATTATTGAATGTCAGCCTCATAGCAAACAGTATTTACCTTGCAATGATTTTCAAATAAAATTTTATTTTTATTTACATTTTTTATTTCTTTCCTATCCCACTCCCACCCTACTGTTCCTTCAAAAAACAACAAAACCAAAAGGACATATCTTATTTGCCTCCCTATATTACCCTTGATGACATGATAGTTCCAACGAGTCCCACATATCATCTCTCCCCAAATTAGAATATAAAGAATTTGTTATTATTAAGCCTCTTCTGAGTGTTCAATTCTATTTGCCTTTTAATGTTGCTATTGACTCTAATGTTTACATTTTAAAGTTTCTATTCAGCTCTAGTCTTCTCAAGAGGAATACTTGAAGTCATCTATTTCATTGAGGTTCATTTTTTTCCCTACAGGATTATAACCAGTTTTATTAATAATTCTTGGCTATAGTTGGTTATATGTATACATACATATATACATATATATATGTATATGTGTGTGTATGCAAGATACAATATATGCTTAGAGACATGTAGTTAATCAAATAGAATTTTTAAATTAAATTTTATTTTATGTTCCAATATATATTATCCACCTCCCACCAACTGAGAGAGCAAATGGGAGTGGAGGAACTGTGTTACAAACATGTATAGTAAAACAATACAAATTCCCACATTGTAATGTCCAAAAAATGTGTGTCATTACACTGAGTTCATCACTTCTCTATCAAGAGGTGAGTAGCATTTTTCATCTTGAATCCTGTGGAAGAGAGGTCATAGTTTTGATCAGAACTTTAGCTGAGATGTTAGAAAACCAGGAAACTAAAAATGGGAGATGAGCAGTAAGAATTCTAGGTATGGGATATAGTCAGGGCAAATGCCGAGAAACAGGAAAGGAAGGGTTGTGAAAAAGCAACAAGGAAGAAAAAGCAGGAACTTGCTTGAGCTAATCCCCCATTTACCTCCAACACCAATAAAAGTGACTTAAACAAATTTTAGAGCTACAGAACCCAAAAAAGTAACAGAGTGAAATACATCTCCAGCTGAAGTCAGTCTGGTAAGCTGACAGAAAGGGTCTATCACAACAACCTGGGAGCAGAACACAATCTCATGTTGGCCATGCCGGCACAGACTGTGGTACATACTGGCTGGAGTAGACATCAGGGGACTGAAACACTGATAGCTGTGGTGATTTACAGACTTCTCAAACCACAAATGCCGAAGAGAAAGTAAAAGGTAAGTGGGGAAACTCTGTTCAATTTAGATGAGAGAAGAGCTGTGTCCACACCTGCCCCTGGGGCAGTGGAAGTGGCAGTGGCTGCATCAGAAGCAGCAGCAGTAGCTGCTTCTGGGAATCGAGATCCACAGATGGTGGGGAGATCAAATGGCTGATTAGAGAGCAATTGAAGGAATCGTTTTACTGGTGCTGAGGCAGGATTCTCTTGCTTTGCCCTGCTTGGATTTGGGTCACAGTCTTAGGTGGCAGTCCTGGGCTGAGAAGGAGCTCTGGTGTGACAGAGCTTGTGGCAATGATAGAGAAGGAATCCTCTTCTGAGTTTCGAGGGAGATGCCTAGAAGTAGCTCTGACAATAGCTGTACAAAACCCCAGAAATTTGGGACAGAGCATTCTCCACTCTGGAAACAGAATTCTACCATGGTAAAGAGCTCAAAAGCCAGGTAATTAGCTAGGAAAATGAGCAAACAGAGGGAAAAAAATTAGACTATAGAATAGTTCTTTGGCAAAAAAGAAAATCAAAATATAGAAGACAATAAAGTGAAAACTCCTGCATCAAAAGCCTCCAAGAAAAATATGAATTGATCGCAGGCCATAGAGTAGCTCAAAAATGATTTCAAAAATCAAGCAAGAGAAGCAGAGGCAAAATTGGAAAGAGAAATGAAAGTAATGCAAGAAAATAATGAAAAATGAGTCAATAGCTTGCTAAAGGAACCAAAAAAAAAATACTGAAGAAAATAACAACTTAAAAAAATAGACTTACTGGGGGCAGCTAGGTGGCGAAGTGAATAAAGCACTTGGGCAAGTCACTTAACATCAACTGACCTGCCTTCTTCACTCCAAAAAGAAAATAGACTAACTCAAAAGGCATAAGAGGTTCAAAAAGCCAATGAGGAGAAAAATGGCTTTAAAAACAGAATTGACCAGATGGAAAAGGAAGTTCAAAAGCTCACTGAATAAAATAATTTGTACAAAATTAGAATGGAGCAAATGGAAGGTAATGTCTTTATGAGAATCAATATATTATAAAACACATACAAAAGTATGAAAAGAAAAAGAAGTCAATGTGAAATATTTCATTGGAAAAACCACTGACCTGGAAAAGAGATCCAGAAGAGATCATTTTAAAATTATGGGGCTACCTGAATGCCATGATCAAAAAAGAACCTTGCCATCATCTTTCAAGAAATTTTCAAGGAAAATTGCCCTGATATTATAGAACCAGAGGGTAATATAGAAATTGAAAGAATCCACCAATCGCCTCTTCAAAAATATCCTAAAAAGAAAACTCCTAGGAATATTATAGTCAAATTCCAGATTTCCAGGGTCAAGAAAAAAATATTACAAGCAGTCAGGAAGAAACAATTTGAGTGTTGTGGAAACATAATCAGGATAACACAGCATCTAGCAACTTCTACATTAAGGGATCACATGACTTGGCATATGAAATTCTGGAGATCAAAGGAGCTAGGATTAAAACCAAGAATCACCAACCCAGCAAAACTGAATATAATGCTTCAGGGGAAAATATAGTCATTCAATGAAATACAGGAGTTTCAGGCATTCTTGATGGAAAGACCAGAACTGAACACAAAGTTTGACTTTCAAACACAAGAAACAAGAGAAGCATAAAAAGGTAAACAGGAAAGAGAAACCATAAGGAATTTTTTAAAGTTGAACTGTTCATATTCCTACAGAGAAAGGTGATATTTGTAACTTAATAGACTTTTCTCAGTATAAGGATAGCTGAAGGGAATATGTATGTGTGTGTATACCTGTGTGTGTGTGTCTGTGTGTGTGTACATAGACAGAGGGCACAGAGTGAGTTGAATATGAAAGGATGATATCTAAAAAACAAAATTAAGAAGTGAGAGGTGAATATATTGGGAGAATAGAAAGAGAAAGATAAAAATAGGGTAAATTATCTCACATAAAAGAGGCAAGAGAAAGCTGTTACAATGGAGGGAAAGAGCAGGGAGGTGAAAGAGAATGAGTCAATCATACTCTCATTGGATTTGACTTAAGAAGGGAATAACATACACACTTAATTGGGTATCTTACCCAGTTGGAAAGGATTCAGGGAAGGGAATAAGAGGGGATTGATAGAAGGGAGATAGAAGTGAGGGCAAATTGGGGGAGAAGGTAGTCAGAAACAAACACTTTAGAAAAAGGGGTGGGGTCAAGGGAGAAAATAGAATAAATGGGCTGGGGGGTTAAGATAGAGAGAAATACAGTTAATCTTTCACAACATGATTACTATGGAATTGTTTTTGCGTAACTACACATGTATAACCTATATTGAAATGCTTGTCCTCCCAGTGGGGATGAGTGAAGAGGGAAGAAGGGAGAGATTCTGGAACTCAATGTTTTAAAAACAAATGTTAAAAAAATGTTTTTTACGTGCACCCAAGAAATGAGATATACAGGCAATGGGGTATAGAAATCCAACTTGCCCTACAAGATATTAAGGGGGAGGGAAGAAAAGGGGATAAAGGGGGATATAAAAGAGGGTAAACTAGGGGAAGGGATAATCAGTATGCTTTCCATCTTGAGGTGGGGATAGGGGAGAGAGGGGGAGAAAATCTGTAACTTAAAGTCTTGTGGAAATGAATGTTGAAAATTAAAAATAAAAAAGAAAGGAAAAAAAAAAGAGCAACAAGGAATCCAGTGTCCATACTAACCATACTAAGGCCATGTTCATCTGGTGAATGAATCTCATATTCTATCCCTCTTCTCCAGTGACAGAGATCAAAGTCCCACTTTTTCCCTAACTTTTCTTCTCTCCTAAGGTTACATCCAAGTTTCCTATCCTCTGAAGATTAAGATAAGAGCAACAAAGTTATGGTCCCTTTTCTCAGTGTCTGAGACCTGTGGCAGTCAGGGTAAGAGAGCTATACTGTGTCTTCCTTTTCAATCACCTTTGTCTGTCCTTCAACAGAATTTTAAGAGGGTGGAGCCAAGATGGTGGCATAGAAGCAGGAAAACACTGCAGATGCCACATAGGCAACTCAAATACCCATAAAATATGACTCTAAACAAATTTTAGGGCTCCAAAACTCAAAAAAGTACAGAAACAACACAAAGAATCTCAAAAGCTTTCTGAAGATTCCTTCAGAATTAGAGAAGAGCAAATGGAAGCAAATGACTTTATGAGAAATCAAGATACTATTAAACAGATCCAAACAAATGAAAAAATAGAAGGTAATGTGAAATATCTCCTTGAAAAAAACACTGA
>JAQQSV010018234.1:0-11441 GCA_028646515.1 Pseudochirops corinnae | reverse complement strand
AGTGGTTTTTTCAAGGAGATATTTCACGTTGCCTTCTATTTTTTCATTTGTTTGGATCTGTTTGATAGTATCTTGATTTCTGACAAAGTCATTTGCTTCCATTTGCTCCACTCTAATTTCGAAGGAGTTATTCTCTTCAGAATGCTTTTGAGATTCTTTTTCCATCTGGCAAAGTCGACTTCTTAAGGCATTCTTCTTCTCATTGGCTTTTTGGGCCTCTTTTGTCATTTGAGTTAATCTATTTTTTAAGGTGTTAATTTCTTCAGTCAGGTTGTTGAGTCTTTTTTCATGATTTTCTTGCATCATTCTTATTTGTCTTCCCAATTTTTCTTCCTCTTCTCTTATTTGGTTTTCAAAATTCTTCTTCAGCTGATCTCTAGCTTTTAGTTAATCGTTATGTTTCTTGGAAGCTTTTGGGGTGGCAGTTCTGACTGCATTGTCTTCCTCCCTACCCCTGCTTTGTTCCTTTTTTCCCCAAAGAAGGAATCTAGAGTTGTGGTTGTTGTTCTTACTTTGCTTCCTATGCTTATTCATGGTTGCCATTCAATGTGTTTTTTTTTTTAATTAGTTCTGTGGATCTCTGCTTCCAGAGGGAAAGCTCTGTCTCAAATCACTGGGGCTTTCCCAGCTGCCAGGGCCTTTAAGAGGCTGCTGGGTCCCTTCTCAGCTCTGACTCACTGAACAAAAACCTCAGGACCACCACCCAAGACCATGATCTGGATCCAGGCCGCTCAATGTGAGAGCACTTGGCCTCTGAACGATTGCTTGGTCCCCTTGCAGTCTGCAGGCCGGGAGCTCTGAAGCAGCAATGTGGAAGCAGGTGCAGAACCTCCACTTTCCACTTGCTAGCCCTGGGGGCAGCTTGGCCAGACCACTTTTCTTCCCTGGTTTTTAGCCAAGTTCCACTAACATGAGTCCTTTTTCCTTATGGCTGGATAATTTTGCATCCTGCCACAGCTGTCGCAGATCTGCTGTCCTGAAGCTCCAGCTGCGGCGGAGCTTGGCTTGTCCAGCCACCCCCAGGGCAAAATCCTCCTTTTCAGGCTGGGCTGGTTTCTGCGCTCAGAGTTGAAATGGTTGCTTTGAGCCGAGCTGCCTTCAGCAAGAAATATATCTGTGTGCGTTTTAGAGCCCTAGAATTTATTTAGAGTCATATTTTTTGGGTATTTGATGTGGCTGTTGGAGCTGCGATTTCTTGCTGCTCCTACGCCACCATCTTGGCTCCACCCCAAAATGAGCTAATTTGATGATAAAAAACCTTATTAAGGGGTCCAAAGGGTTGTAATGGGAGAAAAAGAAATGAGGAGGAATAAAAAGGTAAACTATTCCGTACAGAGGCATAAAAACATACTATATTAGAGAGAAAGAATGGAGGGAGATGAACATTATGCGATCTGTACTCTCATTCGTTTTGATTCAACAAGGGATTAGCATAATCAGTTAAGTTTAGGGTTCTAATGTGAAAAGATACAAAAACTCATTATAGTAGAGTGAAAGGAGGAAGGAACAGGAGCACTGTATGAAATTTTCTCTCGTTGGTTTGGGTTCAAGGAGGGAATAACATACTCTGTTAAATATAAAAATCTATTGTGCCCTACAGGCAGTAGGAGGGATAAGGGGGGGAAACGGGAGTGGTTAGAAAGGAGAGAAATAGTAGTAAGGGAGATGGGTAGGTAAAGCGAGGGAGGTACATAGGGAGGGAATACTGAGGGACGCAGTGGTCAGAAGGAAAACTCTTAAGGAGCGAAAGGAAGAAAGGAGAAATAAAATCATAAACGGGAGGGAGTAGGATGGAGGAAAAGACATAGATAGTAATCATAACTATGAATGTGAATGAGATGAACACTCCCATAAAACAGAGATGGATAGCAGAATGGATTAAAAAACATGCTCCTACAATACCTGTCTACAAGATACACATTTGAATCAAGGGGATACACACAGGGTAAAGGAAAAAGGCTAGAGTAGAATATATTATACTTCTGCTCAAGTAAAAAAAGCAGGGGTAGCAATCCTTATCTCAGATAAAGCAAAAGCAAAAATAGATCTAATTAAAAGAGATAAGGAAGGAAACTATATCCTGCTAAAAGTCACCATCAAGAATGAAGCAGTATCATTACTTCACATATGTGCATGAAGTGGTGTAGCATCTAAATTCCTAGAGGAGAAGTGAAGGGAATTAAAGGAACAAATAGATAGCAATACTATACTAGTTGGGGACCTCAATCTCCCATTCTCTGAACCTGATAAATCTAACCTCAAAAAAACCAAGACAGAAGTTAAAGAGGTGAACAGAATTTTAGAGAGTGTAGATATGATAGATCTCTGGAGAAAATTGACTGGGCATAAAAAGGAATATACCTTCTTCATAGCAGTATATGGCACATTCACAAAAATTGACCATGTACTAGTGTGTAAAAACCTAAATGGTTGAATCTTTACAAAAAATATGAGTTGCCTACATTAACTGAAGAGGATGTAAATTGCTTAAATCACCCAGTCTCAAAAAAAGAAATTGAACAAGCCATCAATGACCTCCCTAGGAAAAAATCTCCAGGGCCGGATAGATTTACTAGCAAATTCTGCCAAACACATAAAGAACAATTGATTCTAATACTTTATAAACTATTTGCAAAAATTTGAGGAGGAGTCTTACCAAATTCTTTTTATGACACAAATATGGTTCTGATACCTAAATCAGGAAGAGACAAAATGGAGAAAGCAAATTATGGACCAGTTTCCCTCATTAACATAGATGCAAAATTTTTAAGTAAAAATATTAGCAAACAGACTACAGCAACTTATCATGAGAATAACACACTTCAGTCAGGTAGGATTTATTCTAGGAATGCAAGGATGGTTCGGTATTAGAAAAACAATCAGTATAAATGTTCATATCAACAACAAAACTAGCAGAAACTGTATTATTATCTCAATAGTTGCACAAAAGGCTTTTGACAAAATACAATACCCATTCCTATTAAAAACACTAGAAAGTATAGGAATAAATGGAATCTTCCTTAAAATAATAAGTAGTATCTATCTAAAATCATCAACAAGTATTATATGTAATGGGGATAAGCCAGAAGCATTTCCAATAAGATCAGGTTTCATGAAACAAGGATGTCCATTATTACCCCTCTTATTCAATTTGGTACTAGAAATGTTAGCAATAAGAAAAATAAATTGAAGGAATCAAATTAAGCAAAGAAGAGACTAAGCTATCACTCTTTGCTGATGATATGATGATATTCTTATAGAATCAAGTAAAAAAAAACTACTTGAGACAATAAATAAATTTGACAAAGTTTCAGAATATAAAATAAACCCACATAAATCCTCAGCATTCCTATACATTCTTAACAAAATCCAACAGCAAGAGGTTGAAAGAGAAATTCCATTTAAAGTTACAGTAGACATTATAAAATATTTGCAAATCAACCTTCCAAAAGAAACTCAGAATCTATATGAACACAATTACAAAACCCTTTTGACACAAATAAATTCAGATCTAACTAATTGGAGAAACATCAGCTGCTTGAGGCTAGGTTCAGCTAATATAATAAAATGTAAAATTTACCTAAATTAAATTACATATTTAGTGGCATACCAATCAATTCACCAAAATTTTATTTTGTAGAGCTAGAAAAAATAGTAACAAAATTCATTTGGAAGAAGGGTGAGAAAAGCAGAACCAGGAGAAATTCAAACACAATTACAGATACAACGTATGAATGATGACTAACTTTGATAGACTGGGCTTTTCTCAGAAATGCAAGGTTCTAAGAAAACTCCAAAAGAGTCATGATGAAAAAAGATATCCACATCCAGAGAAAGAACTACAGAAGCTGTATGCAGACTGAAACAAACTACTTGCTCTCTCTCTCTCTCTCTGTCTCTCTCTCTGTCTCTCTCTCTCTCTTTCTCTTTTGTTTCTTCTTTCTCATTGTTCACTCCGTTGATTATAATCCTTCTTTACAACCTGACTAATGTTCTACGTGAAGGTATTTGTAGATCCTAAACTTGATTGCATGCCTCCATGGTGGAGGAGAGGGGGGAGGAGAGGTAGGGGAAGAAAATTTGAAACTCAAAAGATTGTGGAACTGAATAGTGTAAAATAAAAGTAAATAAATAATTTTTTAAAAAAATGAAAATAAGAACATTGGTGATATAGCTGGGTACAAGTTTTTTCATCCAAAGTATTTAAACCTGAAGATGCTGGAAGTCCTCTATAAAATTCTATGGTTATTTTTTAATGTATTTTTTGCCTTCCCTCTTTCTCATCATCCCCATCTCTTAGAATCCTTAGCTTTCTTAATGATTTAACTTATTTGCTACCTTCTCCAATTTTTTTTTTGTGATCTCCTTTCTTATTAGTGCTCTTTTCAGCCTCAAAATCTACAGGGAAACTTATACATGCTTAAGTGCACAAATATTGACTCCAGTAGAATATAAATTTCTTGAGGGTGGGGAATGCTTTTGTTTTGTCTTTAAAATCCCAGTACAAATGGTTATTGAATCTCATAGTCATGGAGGAATTGTACTATCCACATTCCTGCTGCTTTTGTTGACATAGCAAGATATTCTGTGTAGAATGGGGTAGAAGGTTCCCTAGAAGCTTCTTAATTTTTTTTTCCACCAAAGAGTGGCATATGATAGGATTTGTATCTACCAATGTTTCTCCACAATGTAGGTTAGACGCATTCCTCACTCTTTCTCTCCCACCTCCCCACATGCATTAAAACCACATCTCCTCCTTTTCTCCTATGTCCTGTATATATTTTCCCTAAAAAGAGAAAAAAATAGTTCTCAGAATCTGACTGACACCTGAAGATCACTTGAGTCACTGTACTTTGTCCAGTGTCCCTGCTGTGGTATCATCTCCTGTTGACCTGGTGTGTTTTCATATTAATTTGATGGTGGATGCATCCAGAGAAGTTAAATACTGCTGCATTCTTTTTGCATACCCTTGTTGTGTTATGACTAGGTAATCCTGCTTTGTTAGTTTTTTTTGACTTGTGAGTATCTCATTTTGTCCCAACAAGGAACCTGAAATAAAAGAGGGTTGTTGTTAGGGTCATCTCCAGTTCATTCATTCAATAAACATTTATTAAGTAAAAATGTCAGACACTATGCTAAGCAATACGGTAGATAGAACTATCTTTCAGACAACACAATTAGTGAGCAACGTGGGGACTAGCATATTCTGTATCATTGTTGGACTGGCTTACACAATTTATTGTCACCCCTTATATTTCTTCACTTTTCTACACTATTTAATGTGGTTGACCACCCTTTCCTCTTGAATACATACTTATCCTTGAATTTTCCTGATACTGCTAGCCTCCTGATACTACAACCTTCACAGGGCTAGCTACTTCTCACTCTACTTTGTCAGAAGATCATTCATGTTCCATCACCCATTCATAGTTACACCTGGTCTCCCCCTTCTTTTCTTTCTATGCCCTCTTGGAGGAACATATAAACTCTCAGACATTGAACCATCATCTTTATGCAAATTACTTTCAGATATGTAAATTCAGCCTAATCTGTCTTCTGAGTTCTAGTCCTGAACTGAGTTCTAGTTTTGAATCATCAGCTGTCTAACTGGACCACTAGATATTCAGTAGTTATTTCAACTTTCAAATTCTGTCCAAAACAGAATTGCTTTTTAACTTCCCAAGCATCCTCTATTTCTAATTTCCTTATTTCTGTTAAAGGAACTACTTTCTATTCAATCCCCACGTTTGTAAATTTGGAGTCAAGTTTGTCTCTTTATATTTTCACAACCTCACCCCAAACGAATTGCCAAATTTTATTTACTCTATCTTTACTACTCTTTCATATATTTCTTTCCCTAAAGTTAAATGAACACCATCTTAGTGCATGTTCTTATTACCTCTCTATTGGACTATTCAAAGAACCTCATAATTAGTCTTACCCTTTCCTATTTCTAGGCTCACCAATACTCAGTGGTATGTTGCCAAAGTCAGATGGTCTGTACTGTGGAAGTACAATGGTCTGTCTAAGGTATAGATCTGACTATACTACTCCTCTACTCAAAAACTACTGTGACTCACTTATGGCCCCCAAGATAAGTTAACAGTTTATCTTTTGGTCATTTAAAGTCCTTCCATGTTCTACCTTTTTAGGGTCATTGCTAATTCCCTCACTCTATGATCTAACTAAAAGAACCTAGTTACTATTCCATATGAAGAACTTCCCCTCTTCTCTTAGAATCCTTATCATCCTTTAAGAAATAGCTCAAGTTCCATCCCTTACAATCTGCTTCTACCTTGATGACCTCAATTATTAGTGTCCTACAACACAACGCTTCAAATAATTTGTATTTACTACAATCTCAAGTAGATTTCTTTGACACATCCACAGTAAAATGTAGGTTTCTTGAGGGAAGAGACCTTTGTTCATGTTATCGAATATGCATAGGATATATGAGGCACATGACAAATGCTTGCTGAATGAATGAATGAAAATTATTCTTTGATGTGTATCCTACAATTACTGTCCAAATTATTTACCATTTCATCTTCAGTTACTCATTTCCTTTACTTCTGCCTAGTCATCTCTCTTCTTGATGATTTCATAGCACTTTTTCCTGACACTCTGTTTTTTCTATCCTGTGCAAACATATATTATGTTTATTTGTATATACATTCTGCCCAGTTATATGGCAGGCTCTTCAAGGACAAATGACTTTAACATTTTTGTGCCCCCATTCTCCAGTATAATGCCTTCTACATAATAAATACTATAATAAAGTACTTTGCAAATAGAAGTAAATTTTATTTAATTGGTTTTGCTGTGAATATAAACAATATAGAGAAAATAGAAACACTTGAGGTCATAACACACACTACAAGTAGAAAACATTTGGTTTATAAACTGAGTAAGAGAAAAAAATCTTGTTTTCTCTTAAAAAGTCATGTAGGAAGTCCTTAGAAATTCAACATGCATTGCTGGATAAAAGATTAGAGAGTGGTAAAACTTTAAAAGTAGGTAATTCTAAAGCAAATGTTACAGAATAAATGATTTTTGAAAACTGCTCAAAATTAACATGAGAGAAAGACAAGCATAATGTAGAAAAATCCACTGTGCTTCACACTCAAGACTTTGAACATTTAAAGTTTATCCAACTTTAATGAGCTGCCATTAATTACTTGGGTATTTTTATTTGCACTAGGCTGCCATATAGATGGGTTTCCAATATTCATGGTTTCAGTCACCAAAAAAAAAAGAAACAAACCCAAAAACACTCCCCAAAACAAACCCTCAAACCTCAGTGTTATCTGTCTTCAAATCTCTTTACTTACTTGGACTATCTTTTCACAATAATTAAATAATGGCCTCTTTCAAGGGTATACATGAAAAAAAAAAGAAACATATCAAGTTCCATTGAGCTTCAAAAAAATTTTAATTTTTGTAACTGGAGGGGTTACTGATAGAATTTGTCAATCCCAGGCTTTAGCATTGATCTTTCTTATTTCTCAGTGTCCATTACAGGACATTTGATCGCAGGGAGATTGTTTGATACCTAGTAATGTTGTAAGTACTGTTAGTCTCAAGGAACAAATAATAGACTGTTGCTAGATTTTTTTTTTCTTTCTCATGCCTGTGATTAATTCAATACACTTTCAGGCCATGAGCTTTTCATAGGTTCTAGAAATTATCTCCTTTTATAAATTATCTCCCTTTATAGAGCATAAAAATGCTTACTACAAACCTCGTTTAGAGGACTCAGACATCCCAATAGTTTTTAATTGCAATTTACTGCCTCCAAGATGATTTACTGATGAGATGCCAAGAGAATGGATCCTTGTCACAGTAACTACCTCTCTTTTTCAATTAAAGAAGTGCAATGATAGACCATCTTGACCCTTTGTACATTTTTTTTGTGGATGGAGGTAGAGAGGCTTTCTTTGTATACAAGTCAGACCATCATGTGGAAAATTTGATCTGTGTTTTGAGATAAATGGGATGTGGAAGTGGTGAGATCTATAAATGCATACATTCTATTCCATCAAGGATCTGCTAATGATTGACTGAAAGAAGAGGACATGTGACATCCATGAGATTGCCCCCATTGTTTTGAATACTGCTCAAAGATCAGAGAAGGTACCTTCCCAGATGAAGGGATGGTACAAGCAAAGGCATTGCTAAAGTCTTTGCATAAGCCCATAGCAGGAGTCTACATGCATATTCCCATGTGGTCCAAGAGCATTTTTTGGACAATTTTACTGAATCTCAACCTCCTGTATAATGGAGGTGGATTTTGATTTCTTGGGCCATGTGATCTGTAACCTAGCTTTCTAGCCAGACAACATAGATTTCATGCACAACTCTCTAGCCATGGATGGAAGTTAATTCTGGCATGACAGGATGGAAGTTAATTCTGGCATGACATGACACCAAGATCAACTGTTACCAGATTTGAATGTAAAGGAATAGGAATTGGATTTTAAAGGGAGAGAAGAAAGTTCCTTAATGACTTCTTTCTTGGACAATGAAATCATGACAGAGAGATAGAGGTAGGAAGAAACTGAGACCTTACTCAATGTACTATTAAAATGAATTATTCAGACAGTGAGCTTTTGATGCAACTGGGAAGGTATTTGTCTCTATAGTAGATACAAAAAGTATATTTACTTTTCTGAGTAGTCCAAACATTCAGAGAGTCTCTAGAGGTTAAAGAGGAACCCACAGGAAAGTTGTACGTATCATTGTTGAACTGCTACAATTACTTTATATCTTCTACATTTTCTCTGGGGCAAAATCAAAGCTGTACTACACATTAGTCTCCATTGGTTCCTTGACTGTTTATATGGGAGCTGGGCATCCTGTTACCCACATTTGGGAAAATCAAGCCATAACTTAATCTATTTTTAGAGACTCTTTTTGATTTAAAGTCCAGATGTAGGGAATGATGCTCTTGCCCCCCACAAGAAAAAAAAAGTTATATGAATTATCTTGGGTCAATCCCCAAGATTATATCTATTCCAGATGAATGTGGAGTCCTGAGAGATTGATAGGGTCTGGGGCTTGAGTTACATCTATAAGAGAAAAACATAAATAAATATTGTTCTGATATGCTAGAACCAGGCAAAGTTAGTGATTTCTATTCTACTCTACTATCTCCTCTGTTAGAAGATTGTGAATTCCCCAAGCACAAGAATGGAGGAAGGATGAGCCTGCTGTATAAAGCCCTTTCATATTATTACCTGAAGCCAAGATTAATCTGCTTTCTTCTAGGTAGAAGCCTCCTCTGCTATAAATTTGAATATTTTCTGGGAGCCTCAAAAAAAAATAAAAGTAGTACTTAGGAATTGTTGTACTGTCTGGAAAATACCTGTTAGTTCCCTAGGGCAATATATGCCCAGTAGATTTTGGCAGCAGAACACAAACGCAGTACTATTCATTCCCATGTGATATTAAATAGGTACTCTGTTTCCTCACAACAACAACCACAAAAAAAAAACCATTATGATTTGCTTTTTATGCATTTTTACATGTTTGGCCTCAAAGTCTGTCACTATTTTAGATTTGCATTCAGTTTAGCACAAAAAGGCAAAAACATATCAAGCCTTTAAAATATATACACTTAGCTTTTAAAACATTTATTACTGTAAATTTTTGCTTTATCATCACGTAAATATCTATCTCTCCCTCACCTCTCAGAAAATAACCCCTTATAAGAAATTATAAAGAAAAAATAGTTTTAAAAAACTAACAAATCAAAAAAAGTCTATCATTACATGCAGTATTTTACATATGAGGTACTTTTTCTTGTCTCCTTTTTGGGACTAATCTTTTTCATTTGATTTTGATTATGTTATTGTTCTTTCTGTTTTTATTGTGATAATTGTATATATTGTTTTCTGGTTATACTTATTTCATGTTACATCAGTTAATGTAAGATTTAATATATCAATCATATCTGGAGCTAGAAAGAATAGGAGAGAGGAAGAAACTTGCCTGAGTCATATAGGTAAATAGTCAAGGTGAGACTAGAGCCAAGGTTTTCTGAGAACTGAGTCTAACAAGAAGATGCCCCACAGCATTAAGAAGCAGAGGAATGTGGCAGAAATAGCATTAGACTTAGATCCAGTATTGGCAGCAAGAAAGCATTTGACTAGCTTGATTGATATTTGTCATGGGAGCTGATTGTCTCTTATTGGTATATCATGTTGTACTTAGACAACCAAACCAAAAAAAGTTTGATTTTGGTCGTCTTGTTCAGATTAAGATGATCTGAATTCAAGATGAGAGCATAGAAGCACCAAAATTCCACAGCTCTCCCCATAACCACCTCAAATACCTATAAAATATGACTCTAAACAAATTTTAAAGCTCCAGAACTCACAAAATGACAGAGTAACAAAGCTCCTGTTGAAGGCAGCGTGGCAGGCAGATGGGAAGGGGTTCATTGAAGCATGCTGGGAGCCCAGACCAGCACTGCATGAACCCACGGCTGGAGCCCTACTGAGGCCAGAACAAGCCATGTCTGGAGTGCGAATCATTAGCAGCTGTGGCATTTTCCAGAATTTCCAACCCATAAAAAACACAGACTAAGTGAAAGGTCAGTGGAACTCAGATAAATTCAGGGGAGAGAGTTCAGCCAACTGCCTCAGGGCTAGAAGTGGCTGAAGCAGCAGCCCTGCAGCCGCCTCCATGAGGGTGCTTCAGAACTCTCAGCCTGCAAATTGCAGGGGGGCAAGTAATCATTTGGAGGCTAAGTGCTCTTGACTTGAGCTGCTTGGATCAGGATCGTGGTCTTCGGTGGTATTCCTAATGTGCATTTTCAGTGAGCCAAAGCTGGAGGGGGCTGCAGAAATGGTGGCCTCCTAATAGCTCTGGCACTGTGAAAACCCCAGCAATTTGGGACAGAGTTCTCCCCTCAGAAAGCAGAGTTCTACTGAACCTAAAAGTCAAGTAATTGGCTGGCAACATGAGTAGACAAAGGAAGCAAAACAAGCTTAGCAATGCAACTTCAGATTCCTATTTTGGGGACAAAAAGGATCAAAGCATGGAACAGGAGGAAGACAACACAGTCAGAACCCCCACACCAAAACCTTCCAAGAAACATGAAGACTGCCTAAAAGCCATAGATCAGCTTAAAAAGGATTTTGAAAACCAAATAAGAAAAGTGGAGTAAAAATTGTGAAAAAAATGAGAATGATGCAAGAAAATCATGAAAAGACAGTCAACAACCTGACTGAGGAAAATAACACCTTAAAAAATAGATTAACTTAAATGGCAAAAGAGGCCCAAAATGCCAATGAGGAGAAGAATGCCTTAAAAAGTCAAATTTGCCAGATGGAAAAAGAATCTCAAAAGCTTTCTGAAGAGAATCATTCCTTCAGAATTAGAGTGGAGCAAATGGAAGCAAATGACTTTATCAGAAATCAAGATAATATTAAACAGAT
>JAQQSV010018233.1:0-11441 GCA_028646515.1 Pseudochirops corinnae | reverse complement strand
TTTTTTTTAAAGTGGCATTGTTTGTGGAACAAAAGAAGTGAGCATTCGCCTCTTCTTGGCTCTGGTCAGGCTACATCTGGAATCCTGTGGTCAGGTCTTAGAAGCATACTTTAGAAATAATTGAAGAGCTGAAACATTCAGAAGAGGGCAGCAAAGATAGTGCAAGGATTAGAGAACACATAATTTGAGAAGCACTGGAAGAAACTGGGGATGTTTGGCTTGGAAAAGAGAAGGTTGGGGCAGCTAGGTGGCTCAGTGGATAGAGCACTGGTCCTAGAGTCAGGAGAACCTGAGTTCAAATCCAGCCCCAGACACTTCCTAACTGGGTAATCGTGGGCAAGTCTCTTAACCTGAATTGCTATGGGGGGGGGGGGGAGGCGGGGGGGAAGCGGTATTTAGGAGGAACACAATAACTGTCTTCAAGTATTTGAAGAGTTGACATATAGAAGAATGGACAGTGATCTGCTGAGCCCCAGAGAACAGAATGAAAAACCATTGGTGGAAGTTACAGATACAGATTTAGTGGCAGTTGGTCAATGGGTAATGCTGGTGATGATAAAGCCACTTCTCCACAATGACTTAGTAAGTAGCAGAACCAGAATTTGAATTCAAGCCCTCTGTCTTTAAAGCCAGAGTTTTTCCAAAGTATCATTCTGCCTCCTTTGCATTAGCTCTTTCCATCCATCAAAGTAACATGAAATCCAATAATTACAACCACATTTCTCAGAGATAATTCCACAACTGATATCACCATACAAATGAATTCCAAGACAATGGAATAGATCCAATTACAGTGAATATAAAAACTAATGTATATCCCATTTTACTGTCATAAAACCTAAATCCAATCAATCACATGTTTAACAGAATTATACCTGTAAAGAATGCAAATTGATCTGGCCTTAAATGCAAAGTTCAATTATAGAAAATAGAGCAGGTGATTAATCATTAGTGCATTTGGCCATCTACCACTCCTAAGTACTTTGCAAGTATCACATGTCTGTATTTCTTACAAAGAAATCCATTATCCAAACAAAATTACAATAGAATCACAGAGCTTCTAAACTAGAAGGAATCTTTGACCCCAGCCAAAACTTTTTACTGTACAAATGGAAACTAAAGCACAAAGGGGCAAGTGACATGCCCAAGGTCACACAGCTAATAAATCCTAGAACTGGGATTAACTCCCAGGTCTTTTGAATCTCACACCCCAAATTAAATCAAGAATACCCATAGAAGCCCCAACCACTCCACATGATGCAGGAGAGGGTGGTAGAAAAAGAAAACACTGCCAGAACATCATTTGTCATCAATGTGGAATAGCAAGGTGCTCAGACACTCTTATACTTTCACACCATCAAGAGATAAATAGCCCCTCCTCTCCAACTGTTTTTACTGAGGGCGTTGGAGGCAGGGCCATGACTCAGGCAAGCACTGGCTATAAAACACAGATGGAAACCCCAAGCCGGTTATCCAAACTAATCTACTCAAAATGCTGAGGGATATTTATGGAATCAGAAAAGTATAAGCTGAAAAATACCTCAGAGGTCATCTATTTTAATTCCCTCTTTTTACAGATAAGGAAATTGAGGGCCAGAGAAAGTAAATGACTTTCCTAAGACCCCACAAGAGTAAACATTCAAACCAGGATTTCTCAATACAAGCCAAGTGCATTTTCTTCTATATTTCACTGCTTCTGTCACACTATTCCAATAACTATTTTTCATAAAACAAAGCATTAACTTGTACCTTTCTTGACTCATCTCTGCCCCATCCCTATGTCCTTTTCTTGTTAATCTTGCTATTCCCCAGATACTCCGGAGTCCAAGACTATTTGCTTCCACTGTGTATATTTCTTTCCATACATTGGCTTCTGTCCATGTTGAGAAAACCACATACTCTTCACATGTTGTGAAAAGTCAGCAAAGAAAAGGGAGTTCTGGGATCCCCCTGACTTACATAGGTATGAGTTTCTTAAGTAGATATGTTCACAGTATAGATCCATTTGTTTTGTTTTGGGTTTTTTGATTTTTTTGGAGGGCAATTGGGGTTAAGTGACTTGCCCAAGATCACATGGCTAATTTGTGTGAGTGTGTGTGTGTGTGTGTGTGTGTATGTGTGTGTTAAGTGTCTGAGGCTGGATTTGAACTCAGGTCCTCCTGACTCCAGGGCAGGTACTCTATTCACTGTGCCACCTAGTCTCCCCTACAGATCCATTTGTGGGATCTGGACTAAATCAGGTCTTCAAAAAGACAAAAATAAACAGACAGATGGAGTGACATTCATAAAAATTGTGATACGATTTTGTAGGCAAGAGTTGACTAGGACACAGGGTACATAAATATAAAAAAATAAAATAAAATAAAACAAGGAAATTAGAATTGGCCATGGTGGGTGGTTAACCCCCATGGCTCCTTCAGCCCAGAAATCTCTGTAATGGGTTTCTGACAACTGGGAGAAAATACTTATTAATCTGTTGATGAACATTTATTATGTAGAATCACAAAGAATTTGAGCCTTGGAAGAGACCTCAGGAACTATCTAGACCAGGGATGGGGCCGCAGGTCCCCCACCTCTGATCCAACCCAACCATACACAAAAGTAATCCCCACTATAATGTACCCAACAAAAACATTAAATAGCACAGAGCCAGAGTGTCTCCCATTAGATACCTGACCCAAGAGAAATAAGTGTCAACCTCTGTGACTTCAGTAGAGTATGGGTTTTTCTAGGGCTCCAATTCATCTGTGTCTGTCTCTGGGTGGTAAATGCAGGAGCTGGTCAGGTTAGTAAACACAGTGACTCTTGGTGAGAAACAAATTCAGACTAATCTGCCTAGATTTATGTGTGATAATGCCATTCTGACACTCAGTGTCATTGATAGTGAGTAAGACCTACCAAGAAACAGACAATCCACACTAAGATAAAGGGACTCTGGAAGGAGGTATAAAAGCAGACAAAATTCATTGTCTTTATGATTTTATAGAGGCCTAATCAGAGCTCCCTCCTCCAAGAAAAGAATCCACAAGGAATATAGACATTAGCAAAAGCAAATGGAAAGCTTATTCTGGTGAATTGGCCTTGAGGCGCTATTTCAATATGTATGGCACTGACCATGGTGCTGAACCAAACACTAGTCACTTATATGACTGCAATTACTAACTAGCAGCTGTTGTTACACAGACCTAGTAATAGCTCCTTCTATCTTGGTAGTGATTCAAACCCATGTATCCCAAAGAGGCAGAAATATCCTGGCAAATCATCAATGCCAACAGCTTCATATGTGAGCTGAATGGTTTCTTCTTCAGGTGAACTCTTAGGACCTTAATTTCAAAAATGTTATGTCCAGGAGCTGCCCTGCTAAAAGAAACTGCCCCTGTCCCCTTTCCATGTCCAGAAGAGGTCATACAGCCTCCCCAGTGCTATGAATTTCATATGCCTTTTTGCCATTGTTCTGAGTGCTATCTCTATCCATGATAGAGATGTTCTGTTATCTTTATTCCCTCCTGGATCCCTGTTAATTTATGCAAGTATCTTTGAGGGTCTGGGAGAAAGCAAGACCTTTTCCTGACTGACTGTGATGGTGGCCCCAGGTAATTTATAGCTCTCAAGCCCATATTTCCCAAGTGCCAATGTCTTAAGGTCCTATTCTGATTCTTTAGAGGGAATAAAAAAGAGAAGAGGTATAAGCCATCATACAGAATCTCTTTGTCCTTTGGCGAGGAAAGCCATTTCTAACCTGCCAGTTGCCCTCCAAAGGTCAGGCTGTGGCAATGTGTGCACTGG
Source organism: Pseudochirops corinnae (assembly GCA_028646515.1). Taxonomy (NCBI): domain Eukaryota; kingdom Metazoa; phylum Chordata; class Mammalia; order Diprotodontia; family Pseudocheiridae; genus Pseudochirops; species Pseudochirops corinnae. Next base: position 7,655 of record JAQQSV010018233.1, on the reverse strand, counting down.
TAAGAAAGGTTTCCTTCCAGTGTAAATGACAGCAATTAAGGCTCCCCTCCAAGGGTGCTTCCTCCCACCTCCCTGATACCCTGACTCACTATAATCAGGCAGGGAGAGTTGACCTGAAATGTAGGCAGAGTATGAGATACTATTTGTATGGTACATTTGGAAGACTCCAACCATCCCAAAATATATCTTCCTGTCAAACATTTTAAAATTCTGCTATGAGACATCCACAGATTCATCAAATGTTTGGGGGCATTAATTTATTAAGACATAAAAAAAATCTATGCAAAAACAACTTCAACAGGATTTTTGACAGAAATCAAGGAAGAGCTGAATAAATGGAAGAATATCTCCTGCTTGTGGTTAGCATGAGAAAATATAATAAAAAATGCCAATACTTCCCAGATTTAATGCAATTTCAATAAAAATGCCCATAGGTTATTTTGTAAAATTAAAGTTATAACAAAATTTATATAGAAAAATAGACAAGAATATTAAGAAGAACTATGAAAAAGAAAATTGGCAAAGGGAGACTAACACAATCAGGTTTCATAACATATCTAAAAGTAATAATTATTTTTAACTGCCTGGCATTGGGAAAAGAATAGAGAACTAAATCAATAGAATAAATTAGAAAATGCAGAAAAATATATGTACACACACACACGCACATACACACACACACACATATATATATATATACATACATATATATTATACATACACACACACAGAGAAAGAGAAATAATATACAATCCTCAGTGGAACATGGAGCATTGGTCAAAGGATTTTAACAATTTTCAAAGGAGGAAACACAAACTGTCAATAACCACATAAAAGGATTCTCAAATTCCCTAAGAATAAAATACAAATAAAGACAACCATAGGAAATCACATTACATTCACTGAAATGGCAGGAATTAGAAAATTCAATGTTGGTAGAACTGTGAAGAAACAGGACACTGCTCTCAGTTGAGCTAAGAAGGGTTATTGCAGAACAGTAATCTATGTATGAATTCACATATAATAACAGGTAGTATGTATACTGCATTTTAAGATTTGCAAAATGTTTTTATGAATATTATTTCATTTTATCCTCACGGCAATTCTGTAAAGTAGTGGTTCTCAACCTGTGGGTCGCGACCCCTTTGGGGGTCAAACAGGCTCACCTAAGACCATCGGAAAACACATATTTCCGATGGTCTTAGGAACCAATACACCGCTCCTTTATGCATCTCCAGGTGGGTTCACCCACATGCAGATACGGCCACATACGAGTATTAAAGGGTTGTAGCATTAGGAAGGTTGAGAACCATTGCATTAAGCCATGCTATTATTCCCCCTTCACAAATGAGGGAACTGAGACTGGAAGAGGTTGCCCAAGGTCACACAATTAGGAAATATCTAAGACCAGGTCTGAACTCAGGTCTGCTTGACTCCCAAGTCCAGTCCTCTAGCCGTTGAATCACCCAGCTACTAGAACAACTGAAACATTCATACAGCACCATCAGAATGAGAGAATTCCATTTTTCTATTGTCCAGGAACCAACTGGCCTATTGTGTAACTGTATGCATCTCCTACTAAGTCAGCCTATTCAGGATCGGCACAAGGGAAACCTTAAATTTCCAGGAGAACAGAGACTCTAGGTAGGAAGTGTTGCTAGTCGGTATCTATGAAGGAACTACCCCAGGCAAGATCAATCAGAAAAGGTGACAATTGCCGATGAAAATTGCCCCAGGCTAGTATAAATAAGCTCCTGGCTAAGAGTGTGAGTCTGATGTTCCCACATGTTCCCTTTGCCTTCATTCTCAAAGGACAACACCCAGGGAAGAAGACAGGCTCGTGTTTCTGCCAAGTTAAGTGGAAAGAGAGAAACAGGAAGGATCACATAAGCCAATTAAACCAATTCACATTGAGATGTGATGGTACCTTTGGATGGGGGGGAAGAGGGAAAGCTGAATTGTAAAAGAAGTTTGTTAATCCAAAATTATTCTCCACTTGGTAGAATTTCTGGTGGGCCATGTGACCAAGGAAAAAGAAGAGATCCAGGCAGATTTAGGGAGAGATCTTTGTTCTGGAATCAGCCTCATAGAGGCAGCTGCTTACTGTCTAGGCATAAGCTCCACATTAGAATCCCTTCCAGCTGCTGGCTCAGGGTAGAAATTTTTTTTTGTTGTTAAATTTCTGACACTGCAGAACCACCATCACTTCCCTCTCTGTTTCCCATAAGCAGGAAGTAAACTTCTCTAAACAGGAATAAAAGCAAGTATGTAAGGAAAAACAGACTGAAGGCAGGAAGAGAATAGAGAAAGGAGCAAGCATTTATTAAGTGCCTACTGTATGCCACACACTTTATAAATATCTCATATGATCCTCACGATAACCCTGAGATGTAGGTGCTGTTTTTATTCTCATTTTACAGTTGAAGAAACTGAGGCTGAGTGGTTAAATGACTTTCCCAGGATCACAGAGCTAGGAAGTGTTTGAGGCCAGATTTGAACTCAGGTCTTCCTGACTCCAGGCCCAACCCCCTAGCTGCCCCAAAAGAGAATGAACTCTCTTGATCTAATCTGGGATTGCTTTCCTTTTCTGTACTGGACTCTGGTTTGCCACTGGCACAGAACACGGGAGTGATGTGGTGAGGGCTGTGCTTTTCATTCATTTGAGATTTCTTAAGTAGCTCCTATGTGCAGGGTCCTCTGCTAGGCTATACAGAGATGCAGAAATAGCATAAGGCAGGCCTTGCCTTCATGAAGTTTACAGTCTAGATGGGGGAGATAGAGTATACAAAATACATAAAAATTATACTAACAACTGCCTTCAATTCTATAGCACTTTAAGGCATGCAAAATACTTTCCATTACCCTGAGAGGTAGGTAGCATAAGAAATATGATCCCAGTTTCCAGATGAAGAAACCAAGACCCACTAAGATGAAATGACTTGCATAATAGTGATTCAAACCTAGGTCCCCAGACTTCAGATCATGCCCTCCTTTGCACCACTCCTCACATATATCTTCTATAGATCTTTCCAGGGTTTACACATTTTACTTCCCTTTTTGCACATTACAATTCAATGACACTGGCTTTCTCACTGTTCTTGAACACGACCCTCCATTTCCTGATGCTGGTTATTTGCCTTGGCTGTGCCTCATACCTGGCTAGAATGCCCTCCCTCCACGGTTCTGCCTCCTGGCTTCCCTAGCTTTCTTCATGTCTTGGCCCTTCTTCCTCAGGAGGACTTTCCTAGTCCCCATAATGCTAATGCCTTCCCTTTTACCTTACCTCCCTTCTACTCCATCTGTATCTTGTACAGACATAGAGGTTTATATGTTATCTCTCCCATTAGATTGAGGCCAAAGGCTGTTTTTGCCTTTCTTTTGTGCCCAGCACTTAGCATAATGCTAAACACATAGTAAAAGCTTGTTGTCTTGTATGTGTGTTTATCAGCAGCTGAACACGTATTTATGTTAGTCCAACTGTGATATTCTAGCTAGCACATTTGCTCGGGGGGCAAGGCTTTCCCATGATAATGTAAGGAATATTTTTAATAAACTAGTCTGAGGAGGAGCAGATGGGGCTCAAGAGGGGAGAATAGAGAGAGATTCAGAGATGGCAGATAGAATTCTTAGCAGGAGCTGGGGAGGCCCACCCCCCCGCCCAGGACTCCATCCTCTGTCTGGACAGCTGTCATAAGAAAATGTGACATTATCAAGAGAATCCAGGAACTTCCAAACTTGCCCCCAACAAGCTTTCAGACCCAGACAGTTTCCTATACTGCCAGACTCCCTGGAGAGTGGTCCCAATTCCCACTCACTTGACCTAAGCAGAAATTTACAATCAGTGAAACTTCCTCCTTCCATGTCCCCCCACCCCTGCAGAATCCTCGATCCTGAGAATGCCCCCAGCTGTTGTGACTTTCTATTCCAGCTGTTCCAACTGGGATTCCACAGACAGTCAGTGGCGGAGGCTACACTTATCAGAGAGGAGTCAGATGAATATGGTTACCCAGGGGCTGCCTTTGACAATCTGTCTCTCGGGCCCTTTAAAAATGGCCACAGAGTGGCAGTTGATATATTAAGATATTTTTTTCTCTCTTCCTCTAATTTCAGCCTATCTGTCTCCCAGGTGGAGGCTCCATGACAGGCGGTGCCAGGGAAGCAAATGTAAACAGGCTGTTGGCCCAGACTGATGATTTCTGCATTGCTTGCCTCAGTCTGAGCAGATGGAGCCCTGAAGGGGCCGCACAGAGATTACAGATAGAGACACCCAGACCCCTTAGGACCAATGGTCTCTAGGAGTCACCTCTCTCTCTCTCTCTCTCTCTCTGTCTCTCTCTCTCTCTTTTTCTCTCTCCATTTCCTTGGTGCCAGAGAAGTTCATCGCCCTTGAGGTTTTTTTCCAGTTTTGTATCTTAAAATGACCAGCCAAGAGGCAGGACCTGGGAGGCCATAGGCTGAGAGCAACCACTGGAATCTTCTAACCTGGGGAAAGGTACTGGGGAAGTCCCTCGGTCCCCTTGGTCAGACCACAGCTGGAATATTGTGCTTAGTTCTGGGTACCACATTTTAACAAAGACTCTGAGAAGCCTGAGAGTATGCTGGAATGGTAACAAGGATGGGGAATGGCCTTGAGGTCATTCCCTACAACCATCACCGAGTCTGGTACCTTCATTGCTCAGATGAGAAACTGAGGCCTAGAGAGATTTGTATCAAAGGTCATTGAGTCCAACCCCCTAATTCTATAGATAAGGAAATTGAGGCCCAGGAAAGCTGAATGAGCTGCCAGGGGTCACGCAGAAGTATCAGAGATACAATTTGAATCCATATTCTCTGACTTCAAACCCAGCACTCTTTACATTGCACAGGAAGGAACTGGGAATCAGATTAAAAGTGAGAAAATTTTTTTTTAAATTTCCATTTTATTGGTATTGTTCACTTCTCATATATAAACTCTCTTCATCAATATCTGCAACTGATCTGTTCCTTGGTCTCAGAGAATCACCCTGGGCACTGAGGTGTTAAGAGGTTTGCCCATGGGCACATAACCAGCATGTATGAGAACCTAAGTCTGTCTGCCTGCAAGGCTCATCCTATGTCCAGACACAGCATGACTTAGTAGAAAGAAGACCTGAGTTAAACATTTCTCCTCTGACACTACCTGTGGGACCTTGGACAGAGCACTTAATCTCTCTGGACCTCAGTCTTCTTATCTGTAAAATGAGAGGGGTAGGTTCCTTCCAGCTGTCTATATCAATTATCCTATGACCCCAACTACACCTTAGTCGATAACTCCTGGTGAGTAAGAACCTAAAGCACAGAGACTAAGTGATCACACATGGTCACACAGCTAGAAAGTTTCTGATAAAAGATTTGATTCTTATAGACTCAAAAATAGGATGGATCTGTAATTTCCTCAGCTATGAGGAACTCTAGGCAGGCCACTCACCTGTGACTTGGTTTTCCTAGGAGGTGACTGAGGTACCTAGAGTCTAAGCGGCTCATCCAGGGACTTCCAGCTAGTGAAGTTAATCCCCTCAGTTTATAGATGGAGTAGCTGAGGCCTTGACAGGTTAAAGAATTTGCTCCAGCATCATACAAGGACAGAGCCAAGCCTGATCTTCCTTCCAAGTCTACATCACTATGCCCCTATGCTCCCGTAGCAGCCTGAGTTGGATATGGACTGGATCCAAGCTAACAGTCTACCAAGGCCACCATATCCCTTGGTAACAAGCAGCTGGAAGAGGGCAGGAAGGCCAGACAAGGTGATACCTTGGTGACAGCTCCACAGGATTGCCTGTAGAGAATAGAAAGTATTCTCCCTTAGAGTGATAAACCCTCAGAATACTGGGCAAGCCTGAAAGCCCAGACTTCTAGGTTCAACTTCCAACAACATTCTAAGGTAGGTGCTATTATTATCATACTCATTTTTACAGCTAAAGAAATGGAGACTGAGAGAAATTAAATTACTTGCCTCTAGTCTGATGACAGATCTGAATGACAGGTTTTACATGTATACAGGGTTTGAACTCAGGTCTTCCTAACCCTAAATCCAGTGTTCTATCCACTATACCACCTATTTTCCTCCTAATCTCAAAGTATGTATTACTCTATGAACCAACTGATAAACCCTGTCCCTCAAGAAGCTTAAAATACATGTAGCCTTGGGTAAATCACTTAACTCCCATGAGTCTTGGAGTCCTTATCTTTAAAATGGGAGTATAATAAAAATAACAATTTGACAGTCTATCTCCATACAGTTATGGTGAGGATCAAAGAGGATATTGTAAGCCTCTAAGCATTATATAAATATCAGCTGGTATAATTTAAATGTTCCTAAGGTCCTTGGCAGCCCCTAACCTATTATTTGCCATGATAAAAATTTCCAAGAATCAGAGAAGCTTGATATAGAAATAAGCAAAAGAAGGAGACACAAATATCCCCATTTTTCAGATGAAGAAAGCAAAGCAGCAGAGAAGTTGAGAAATCTATGGAAAGTCAGGTACATGACAACTTTTAAAAAATGCTCACCAAGAACTGCTGATACATTTCAGGGATCATATAAGGTCACACATATGGTTACTGACTTTGCCTAAGCCAACAGAGCTACCAGGTGATTCCTAACATCTTCAAGGAATTCAGGACCTTCTAAAAGAGGTGGGAGAGTCTCCAATTCTTTCAGAAAGAGTGAGGTATAATTTTCTGGTGGTTTCCACTGACACAGATAGAACTGAGAAGCTGCCCATCAACTAGTATTTTACCAGCTGATCAATTTTGTGTAATTCTCATTGAATTAAATCAAATTGAAATTTAATTCCCTTCCAGGAACAAGTCCCATGAAAGGATTCAGAGAAGTGTTTGACTTCCTGCCGGCACCTGAAGGATTAAGTCTGCTGAAACACTAGAACACGATGTGTCTATCACCCATGATGCCCACCTCTAGGGAAGGCACACAATGGGTATCAGCTTTTGACACAACCTTCTCCTAATTCTTCCTCTCATTATAATTCAAACCCTTCAGTCTCCTGAGAATCCAGCCACCATCTTCACTGAAATCTGAACACTGGATCTCTTTCAGTAACATGAAATGTATTTGTCACCTCTGGAAACTTGGGCTAATATCGACAAAAAGTATTATTAAGTGCAGTCATCTCTGTGTTTACACTGCAGTCTGCTGAGATGGTTCTTCTCAATCTTTCTTAGCCCCCCAGGACATTATGCTCTTCACTTGCAACATTTGAAAAGGGCCTAGGAGGGGGTCAAGGTATTTCACATGACAAATCATTCAATAAGCATTTATTAAGTGCCTACTGTGTACCAGGCACTGTGGTAGGGTTATAAAGAAAGACAAAAATAGTCCTTCCTCTCAAGAAGCTCACAGTCTAGTGGGGGGAGATAGCATGCAAACAGCTATGGACAAATAAGCTAGAAGTATATACAGATATATGATAAATTGGAGACAAACAACTGGAAATAATGGGGATCAAGAAAGGCTTCCTGTAGAAATATTATAGCTGTGTCACATTATAAAATTGGTGCCTAGATCAGAAAAAGAAATTCACAGTCCTGTAGACCCACAGAAGGGATCCTGATTGATGAATCAACTCACTAATAGATTGACTAGACAAACGTTCGTAATGGTAATGGAATTTGGAGGT
>JAQQSV010018232.1:0-11441 GCA_028646515.1 Pseudochirops corinnae | reverse complement strand
TCCCTGTCCCTCAGGGGTCACTTAATGCTTTGCCCTTCTTCCTCTCCATTATCTTCAATTAGGTTTTGCTGATACTGTGTTGACGGCCTTTGGAACCACTGCTGCCTACCCACAGATCCACAGACTGCCAGTGCTGGTAACTGCCAATGTGTGGCTAATAAAGCATCCTGCAGTGTGTCTTAGAGTTTTCTCTTCTTGCTACAATCCAAATGAACCAGCTAGATGGGCAACAGGTCAAGCCACAACCACAGGTTCCTTTCTTTAGTCCATGAGTCACTGACCAGTACTGTCATTAAGTTCTCTGATTGCTACACCTCCATTTATCAAATAATCATAGTTTCACAGCTATCTCCCATCCATCCTGGAGGGGGGCTACTGAGTCCTATTCTAGGGACCCCTGAACTCCATCTCATGACCCATTGTTCTGAAGAGAAAAGCAGTCACACTAATATCCTGATGAGCATGGTGCTGTGAAGTGGCAAAGAGCTGGGAGGCGCAACCAAGTGCCTCAGCAATATGAAACTCCTTTTCCCCTTTAGACTTATATATGCTGACCAAGGCTGTGACTAGGGCCTCTAGTTGCTGCTATCAGAGCTGGGATATGAACCAAAGCCTCAACAACAGGGAAAACCTCCCTCCTGTGATCATACCAAAAGGCAGTAGCCTTCAAGCAGGGTAAGTTGTTACACCAGTAGTACTGCCACTATCAAACCAAGAGTGGACAGGGAAGAAACTTCCAATGCAAAAAGATGTTATAAGTAAAGGAAGAGTTTGCTTTTATAGGGATCTTCTGTATAGTGTTGCATCACTTGTAAAATACATAACAGCCTCCTAAAAAACACCCCAAAACTACAAAACTATGATTGTTTTTCTCTATAATGTTATTTACACTGGTTTTTTTGTTTTGTTTTGCTCATATGTCTTCGCAGAAGTTCATACCATTCTACTCAGGTTTCTCTGAAACCCTTCCATCATTTCTTACAGCACAATAGTACTATGTTATATTTATATACCCCAATTTGATAGGCACCCCTATTACTCTTTAAGAGGTTACCCTTTAAGGCTAATTCTTTTCCGGCAATCCATCACAGCACTAACAGGTTGGGGCTAAAAAGAGCCTCATAGATCATCTAGTCCAATAATGTCATTTTATAGATGAGTAGAGGAGGGGGTGAGGGAGACGAAATGACAGCTAATTAGCCAAGATTCCAACCCATGACTTCTGATGTCAAGTCTGCTACTCTCTCTACTACTTCACATTGCTTCTTTTTCCATTGCCTCAAACCTCCACTTAAAAACCAGTGAAATTTCTGGCACCACACAGACAAGTAAGCAGATGCCTATTCATCACAACAGACCAAAGAGGAAATTTTTCTAAAAGAAAAGTTACTTGGTTTCACTAAAATACAGACACAAAATTGGAAGAATTGTTCTTCTTCTTCCCCTTCTTCTTCTTCTTCTTCTTTTTCTTCTTCTTCTTCTTCTTTTTCTTCTCCTTCTTCTTCTCCTTCTCCTTCTTCTTCTCCTTCTCCTTCTTCTTCTCCTTCTCCTCCTCCTCCTTCTTCTTCTTTTCCTTCTTCTTCTTCAACACCTCCTTAATTTTTGGTTGTTGAGCATTTCTATGCCTTTTACTGTTGCCAAATTTTTTGCAACCCATATGGGGTCACAACCCATAGTTTAAGAAGCGCTGGTCTAGCCACATCCTCCCATCTTTACCACAAAAATATCATTAAGAGCCTTTGTCAAATATATAAACTCTTTAGCACTTTCCCAACCTGCAATTCCTACAACACAATACTACAGGAAATTATAATAACAGAAGGCTATGAGCACCATAGAGCACCAATACAATGAGATAATATTTGTCAAGTTCTTAGCACAGTGACTAGCATAGAGTATGCACTTAATAAATGTTCATTTTCTTCCTATATTCTTTCTTATAATTATTACAAATGGACAATGGATTGAATTTGTTTATAACCTATTGACTTTTTCATTGAGAAAGGTCATACATCTGCAGTCTAAGGATAACTTTCTTTGATTCTCTCTGGACACTTCTGGAATTAATAGAGAGAACCCAAAATTTACCCTAATGACCCAATAGACAAATTCAGCAAATCTGGCAGAGTTCACAGGTCTTGCAAGCAAGAGATCAGAAGTTCTTCACCAGAGGGTGGATTCATAGTGGCTGATTCAGAACCAGACTTACTGTGTCTTCTAATAATTGGGGTTCATCACTTTTTCAACTGTATCCTGGGCTCCTTTGGCAATCACTCTGGTGAAGCCTATGGATCCCTTCTCAGAATCATGCTTTTATATGCATAAAATTAAATACATAAGATTACAAAGGAAGTCCATTGTTTTGAAATACAGTTATCAAAATTTTAAAAACATGTTTACAGATCCCAGATTAAGAATCTCTGCCTTGGAGGATGGCAATCCTGTCTGCCTCTCCTTTTTGTCTATTCTTCTGGAGAATTGCTACCACTGACTCTAAATTCAAACTGAGTGGTGAAACACACAAACCAGAGTTCCTTCCAACCTGTGTCATCCTTGGCTATCCCTTCCTCTAAGAGACTACAGTTATTCCTTTCGTGTCATGGGGTTTCCCCTCTCCACCATCTAGAAAATCCTTCCAAAAATTTTTGACCCTCCCTTCATACCAGATAAGAAATCCAAATTATTATGGCATTAAAAGACAAAATATATTGCTATTATACAATACTATACATATATTTTATGTACTTCTGAGTTTCTAAATTTCTTCTGTGTTGTCTGCTGGCTTTCTATTTCTGCAAAAATCCCCCAAAATTCCCATTTAATTTCTTATGCTGACCTATGATATTTTGAAACCACAATGGGGAAAGTTGTGATGTGGAAAGGATAACTTTTTTTGGAGGCAATCACAGTTAAGTGACTTGCCCAGAGTCACACACAGCCAGTAAGTGTCTGAGGCCAGATTTGAACTTAGGTCTTCCTGACTCAGGGCCAGTACTCTGTCTACTGTTTTACCTAGCTGACCCAAGAGATTACGCCTTAATTGTGCTGGTTGTGGAAGGGATCTGCAACTACTGTCTCACTGTTTCCCACCATCAGGCACTACACAGACAAAGAAATCAGACTACCAATGACATGGGCACAAAAAGACAACCAGGAGAAGCATCATGACAAATATACTCCTAAATATAGACACCCAAGGAACCTGCTTTCCTCTCTGCTAAGTCTGCAAACTGAGTTCAGTCCATGGAATTCCATGGATCATTAGATCCAATATCCAATATAAAAAAAGAGGCCACATTCTTTCCCATACACTCATATATATGTTGACAACTAAATGAGTCCATTTAAGAATCTCCTGGCTAAAGAGGGGAATCTAACCATGGATTAAAAATGTACTACTACTAAATCCACCTCTTCAAAAATCACCTTCATAAGGAAAATCAAGAGTTAATAGCACATGCTAATTTAATAAGATCATGGTGTCTTAAATGATCCAATGATGATTTTTAAAACCTCAGTTACTATAAGATGCTAGGGCTGCTATTTTTCAAATTTTCATGCCAATGAACTAATTAGCATCATAACCCTCAGTCTGACTTATTTCCAAAATTAGTTCTGATTGGAGAGTGTGGAAAAATGAGAAGTCCTCGGTTAGTTGTGAAGACCTGTTATCTACATGATGAATGAAATCCTTTCTTTTCAGAGCACTAATTTCTAGAATAAACTATTCACATATTTAGAAACTGAAAGAGGAGGGGGAAATCTTATTACATTAATATATTATACTGATATATCAGTTTCCAATTAGATGTGTCTGAAATTTTTATTATACAAGAGTGAAGAGGAAACAAATTCTATAAAGAGAGAGTTATATTAACCGCTAAAAGGTTTCATAATTCTTTCTCTTTGACTCTGGAAGTCTGAGACTGAAGAATTCTTCCAGAGAAAAGAGGCTGGCATAGATCTGTCCTATTAGTGGCCCATCTCATCTCTAATAACATAGTTCATTTTGTGCAGTATATTCACTTCCCCCACATTTTCTGTACTGGTCTAAAGCAATGGCAACCTTTCCTCCAGACCACCCAGAGCAGTGGTCTTCAAACCAAAGTAATAACACTTAACATTTACACAGGACTTTGAAGTCTGCAAAATGCTTTACATATAGTATGTATACCTGAGGCATGATTTGAACTCACATTCTCCTGATTCCAGTTCTGACACTCTACCCACTGTGCCACCTAGCTGCTCCATCAGCTAGTGTGGCCTTCAATAACTTATACATCAGCAGGCACTGTCTTCGGGTCAAAAGCAAGACAGCAGACAAATTTACCTAAAAAATAACTTAATCCTTCAAAAGGTAGAAGAAAAACTAAGGGGAATTACTAGTTTGGATTTCATTCTAACCCACATGAAGGAAGAAAGTACATACAAGTATTATGAGTTTTAGGGAAACACCTTCTTGCCAAATATTTTTTTAAAAACCCAACTCTGAGGCCAAAGAAACAGTCATGGGGTTATGTCAACAGAAACCCTCAGCTTATATTTCATCTTGAAGAAGGCTTCCACTAACTTAGAGATGCATAACTATAGAGATAAATGGATTTTCCTGCAGGAAGATCCCACCTGATCTTTATCAATTCCTGTGACGCAAAAGTTTCCATACTTCCTCCATTCCTTTTCAGCCCTAGAAAGCTGTTAAATGCCTGCATACTCTGAGCCATCCTAAAAAAGCAATAAAAACCCATTGTGTACCCAAAGAACTGAAACCGCTACCTCCTGGAGTCATCTTCCTTGGCACATTAATAAATCTTTTTCTTTCAGGCTGGCTATTCACTTTCTGACCCTCAGTCTTCTAGACCACATGGTGGGTGAGATTCCCCCTGGGCTCCCATGGAATCCAGACTGGGTGAATTGCTTGTTGAAGTGTAAAGAACAGGGACCTTGGGGGCAAGTGACTATGTATTGTGATGGTGAAGGACGGAAACACGCCAGGCATTGTCTTAACATGCACCTTATGTCTTTCTGAGAGCAGATTTCAAAGGGTAAAAAGAAAGGCTAGAGTCCAATAGTCTAATATTTTGTAGGGGAAATAAGTTTAAAGAAATGAGAAACTCTCAAGCATGAAATTTATGAAAACATAAGCAAAATTATTCTGATGAAAAGGAAAAAGGGGAGCTGCTCATACAGAAGGTATCAGACACCAATAGAATTCATAAAAATAAGTCAGATGATTAAAATAGAGAGAGAGAAAATGGAAAAACAGAGATGGCAAGTAGCACAGAAGGAGTACAAAAATCAGGGTACGGAGTTCTTGTGTCAGGCATGCTAAAGCTCGGAATGAAAAACGCTGGCAATAAACATTCACCAAAAAGGGTAAAGGTGAGGGCTTGGGTTCTGTTGCTTACGTATAATTGGGGCAAAAAAAGGATTAAGAAGATTTAGGAGCGTGCCTGAGATGGATGGAAGGACAGACAATGATGAGAAGAGTAAAATATACAACTTTCACTTTGCTTCAATTTTCTTTTCCAAAGACAATAATGAAGAAAGCTAGAAAAAAGATACTTAGCGGGGTCTAGAAAGGCAAAGTAAATGGGAAGATAGCTAGGCAATATCTAACTGCTTTTGATAACTTCAAGTCATTGGGCCCAGATAAACTATGTCCAAGGGCAGAGTGGCCAAACGCTCCGATGGCCCACAGCACTATCAAATACAGTCTGAACCGGATTTAAATGAAATTGGAAATGTTTAACGAAATAAACAAAAATACAACAAAACACAGAAAATATTACATTTTAAAATTAAGTCAATATGAGGTCTACAGGGATCTTTATGGGTAATTTAATGACCCCCATTTCTATTTGACACCATTTGTCCTAGAGGACCCTTTGGGTTCCTAGAGACCCTTTCAGGGAATGCACAAGGTCAAAACCATTTTCATAATAATACTAAGATATTTTAATTTCTAACACAGTAAATATCGATAGATATTTATTTATAAAAATCTTTGGGGTCTTCAGTAATTTTTAAGAGTATAAAGGGATCCTAAGACCAAAAAGTCTGGAGAAGAGTGAAAGAAATGAAAGATGTGATTACTGGTGCTCAGTCAATTATCCTCTGAAAGATCTTGGAGAACGATAAAGAGATTGCCAGATAGAAAAAGGGCCAATATTGCTCTATTTTCCAAAAATATGAAAGAATAGAGTCTGTAAACAGCAGAGAAGAGAGCTTGTGTTGGACTCAAATTATTAAAGAAAGGGTATGCATGCACTTAGAAAGGAAACAATCATCCTGAAAAACTACCAGGACATCATCAAAACAGGTCATTCCAGAATATCTACTTGAGAGAGCCCAGTCTGGAGTCAGGAAGAATTCAAATCCAGCCTCAGACAATAACTGTGTGACCCTGGGCAAGTCACTTCACCACCACATTTGTTTCAGTTCCCAGCACATAGTAAGCGCTATATAAATATTAGCTATTTGGTATTTTTATGATTACTTTAGATCTCAGCAAGGGCAGCTAGGTGGTGTAGTGGACAGAATGCCGGCTATGGAGTTAGTAGAACCTTAGTTCAAATCCAGCCTCAGATACTTATTAGTTGTATGACCCTAGGCAAGTAACTTAATCCTGTCTGCCTCGGTTTCCTCATCTGTAAAATGAGCTGGAGAAGGAAATGGCAAACCACCCCAGTATCTTTGCCAAGAAAAAACAAAACAACAAAAAAAAAGGGGTCATGAAGGGTTGGACACAACTCATCCATGAAACAACAAGATTTCAGCAAAGGATTATTAAAGTCCCTCATGCTACACTTGCACATGAGGATAAGTAAAGGCTAAATGATAGTACAGTTCAGTAGATCTAGAATTTGTTAAATAATTAGTCACAAAGAACAGTCATTGATAGGCTAATGCCAACTTGGCAGGAGATCTCTAATGGAATGCCTTATCTTTCCTTGGCCCTCTTTTTCCCTCAGGTGAAAGGGGATTATCCTTCAACTGATACATCCCTTATTTCACAGGTTTATTGTCAGGTATCCAATTTAGCTTCAGACCTTAGCTGTGTGACCTTGGACAAGTCATTGAACTTCTGCCTCAGTTCCTTCATCTAGAAAATGGGGATAATAACAATACTTAACTCCCAGGGTTGCTAAGAGGATAAAACAAAGTAATATTTGTAAATCACTTTGCAAACCTTACAATGCTGTATAAATATTATTATTACTGCTGCAATTGATTAATTTTCTGAAGTACTCCTACTTAGGCAGAGAGCTGACCTCTGAGTCAGGAAGACCTAGTTCAAGTTATATCTCTGCCAAATATTGTGTGAACACATGGAAGTCATTTAACTTCAAACTCAGGCAACTCTCTAAGATAATAATGCAGAATAGTTTACTGATCAACTGTGATATGAGGGTAGATGAACAGTGAATTCTCTCTCAGTCACTAGGTGGCACCATAGTGCACAGAGTGCCCAACCCAGGAAGACCTGAATTCAAATGTAGCCTCAGACACTTATTGACTATGTGACCCTGGACAAGTCACTTAATCCTGTTTACCTCAGTTTCCTCATCTGTAAAATTACTTGAGAAGGAAATTACAAACAGCTCCAGTATCTCTGCCAAGAAAATCCCAAATGGGGACACAAAGGGTGGACCATAACTGAAAAATGATTGAACAACAACACAAAATCACAAGTACTGACTATAAGAAACAAAAAGAAAAAACAAAATACTCATACTTCACAGGATTGTTTTAAGGATACAAAACACTCAAAAGAACAACCACCTCAGAGATTTCTGCAAATGTTAACCACTATGAGCAAGAGTAGGTAGTAGTTCTCAAAATGGTCAGCATTCATTCTGTCAAAGAGAAGGCGGCTTGCCTTGAATTATTAAGCAATGGCTCTCATTAGAGATAAGCAAATTATACAGTAGAATATATTAATAATACTTCAATTTCCATGTGATGCTAAATTACATTAGCACTATGATTTGGAACTCTAGCCCACATTTGAAAGTCTTTCTTCTTGCCCTCCCCCATTGGAAATCTGAATCATACCACTAGCCTTCCCTGATTAAAGTATATGGATTTACATTCTAGCCTCAACTAAAGGTTAATGATGACAGAAGAATAAAAAGAAAATGAAAAGATTAGAAAGAATTTTTTAAAAGAGAGGAAATAGAAATATACATGATATCTATGCAAATACTTATTTATTAAATATCATGCTTACCTCTCTGGTTCAACATCCCTTATGCCAAGAACCCTATTTCTAATACCTCTCTAAGAGGCAACACAGTCACACCCACAAAGTAGCAAAGATGACAAAAGGTCAGACTAGCTAATGTTAAAGAGGTTATAGAAAGAAAGGCATACTAATGTGTTGTTGGTTGAGTTGTGAACTAGTTTTGGAATTATGCAAATAAAATAAAATGTTCACACCCTTTCACCCAGAGATTCCACTGGTAGGCACATGCCTGAAAGTACTCAATGATAAAAAGAAAGGCTTCATATACACTAAAATATTTATAGCAGCACTTTTTGTGGCAGCAAATAAAAACAGGGAAAAAAAGGAAATGCTCGTTAATTAGGGAACAGCTAAACAAGCTATGGTATATAAATATAATTAAATATTTCTGAGCTGTAATAAATGATATATATGATAAATACAGAGAAACATGGAAAGACTTACATGAAATGATACAAAGTAAGTTAAGGAGAACCAAGAAAAAACATACAATCACTACAATAATGTATATAGAAAGAACCACAAAAAGAAAAACTAAAAAAACGAATACAGCAAAATATCAAAGAAGCTTGCCCCCAAAGGAGATAAATGAAAAGACAGAGGTGGGGGGTGGGAAGGTGGGATTAGGCAAATACACAGAAATGGGGAACACTGTATATATATTGTTAGACTTTTTCAGTGTATTGACGAGTTTTGCTGATTTTTCCCCTTTTTTCTTTTTGTTTAAAAAATATTTTGTTATAATGGGATATTCTAAGCAAGAGGGAGGGATATAGAGCATGATAAGAGACAAAAATGGAAAGGACTTAAATAGAAGTATAAGAGATTAAGAAGAGGAGGCAAAAATGCATAAAAGAACTACAGAAGAAAGATCTTGACATCACTGATTACTACAATGGTGGGTTACTGATCAAGAGTCAGACATCATGGAGAATGAAGTCAAGGGCGCCTTAGGAAGCACTGCTAACAATAAGACTAGTGAAGGTGATGGAATCCCAGCTAAGCTATTTAAAATCCCAAGAGATGATGCTGTTAAAGTGTTGTACTCAATATGTAAGCAAATTTGGAAAAGTTCAGTTTACTTCCCAATCCTAAAGAAGGTCAATGTCAAAGAAGGTTCAGATTACTGAACAATTGTGCTCATTTCACACACCAGCAATGTTATGCTTAAGAATCTGAAAGCTAGGCTTTCAGCAATATGTGAATCGAGAATTACCAAAAGAATGGGCTGGTTTTCAAAGAGGCAGAGGAACTAGAGATCAAATTGCCAACATTCACTGGATTACGGAGAAAGCAAGGGTGTCCCAGAAAAACAACTGCTCCTGCTTCATTGAGACTACATGAAAGCCTTTGTGGAAATCACAACAGAATGTGGCAAGTCCTTAAAGATCTGGGAATACCAGATCATCTTACTTGTCTCCTGTGGAACCTGTATATGGGTCAAGAAACAACAGAACTCAGCATGATTTAAACTTGGGTAAAATTAAACTGATTGGTTTAAAACCGGGAAAGGAGTACAAAAAGGCTATATATTGTTACCATATTTATGTAATTTATGTGAAGAATACATCATGTAAAATGCCAGGTTGGACAAATCAAAAACCAGACAGAATTAAGGTTGCTGGAAGAAATAGCTAGCATTTATATAGAACTTTTAGGTTTGCAATGTACTTTACAAATATTATCTCATTTGATCCTCGCAACAACCCAAGGGGAGTTGATGTTACTATTAGGCTTTTTTTTAATAGATGAGGAAACTGAGGCAAATGGAGGTTAAATGGCTTGCTCTTGATCATCAGGGTCATATAGCTAGTAAGTGTTTGAGGTGGGATTTGAATTCAAGTCTTTCTGATTCCAGGTTCAGCCCTCTATCCATTACACCACCACTGATTTTGAAGATATTTTTAGATTTAAGAAAAATATCCTGACATATACTATTTAGGAACTAATTTCATCTCCACTACACTCAGGTGATGGATGGGTAGAAGGAAGGAAGGAAGGAAGGAAGAAAGGAAGGAAGGAAGGAAGGAAGGAAGGAAGGAAGGAAGGAAGGAAGGAAGGAAGGAAATATTTATTAATCAGGTAAGGTACTCTGCTAAGTGAGCATTTGATAGGGACTGAAAGATTAGGATGTTGCACATGGTATATTTGCCTGATAAAAAAGTATTTATAAATGGTATGGAAGAATAATACTAGGTGGACAAGATGTTTTCCTCCAGTGCTGTCTTGTAATGATAATCACACTTTTCCTGACCTTACTAAAAAGTTTACAGTTCAAGCCATTGCTTGTAGCTCCTGTCAACAGTCACACTATTGTTTCAACTAAAGATGAAAAACAGTTGATAGGTCCAATTTCTTTTGACATTCAGTTGACTGAGAACAAATGGAAGAGAGAAAAAGAACAATTATCTAAGAAATTTATTTCTGACCTTCCTGAAACTTTGCTGCTGCTAGTACTTAGAACAGTGTCTGACAAACTGTAAGTGTTTAATAATAAATGCCTATTGACTTAACAACGCATTATTGTTTGTTTGATTAAAAAAAATAAATTCTCTCACCACTTAAAGGTGCTATATGACATTTTTATATTTTAAATAACAAATATTAACATTTTGTTTAAAGAATGTCATTACATTCTTTGAGTCATATTTTGACATAGTACAAAAGAAAAAGAAAGGAAATGAAACAAAATTAAGTAGTTAGTAATTAAATAAGAAGATAATAAAGTGTTGGATTTGGACATCCTGTGTTCAAATTTCACCTCTGACATTCACTAGCTGTGTGACCCTATATAAGTCATTTGATTTTTATGGGCCTCAGGCAATAGCCTAGGGTTTATTCACTAAGGTATCACTAAAGTAAGTCGGGTATCAGTCTCTTTAGGTGGAGTGAGTTCCCATACCAGGACTTAATGGCAAAATCACAGGTCCTTCTTCTAGAAACATAAATAATTATTCAAATTTTACTTCAGGAGAGTGAAGCACAAGCAGCTGTGGCAGTTTCCAGACTTCTGAACCCATAAAAGCCAAAGACAAAGTAAAAGGTCAGTGATATATATGTGAGGGTGTGCATATGTATGTACAGGTATACATAGATAGAGGGCACAGGACAAGTTGAATATGAATTGAAGATATCTAAAAATTAAAATTAAGAGGTGAGAGAGGAATATATTGGGAGAAGGAGAAAGGGAGAGATA
>JAQQSV010018231.1:0-11442 GCA_028646515.1 Pseudochirops corinnae | reverse complement strand
TTCTCTGAAGTTCAGGGTGCTGACTTTTCCTCCTGAACTAGGTAAATGATATGTTTGATTAAAGTAAGATTGTTAACCCATTTTGAGTTGCTTTCCTTTAGAAAAGCAGATCTAAGAACCTGTGCTAGTAGCCGCCCTAGGTATGCTAGGGTGCTTGTTGTTACAGTATACATAGACAGAGGGCACAGCATCAATTGAATAGGAAGGGATGATATTTAAAAAATAAAATTAAGAGGTGAGAGAGGAATATAATGAGTATATAGGGAGAGAAAAATAGGGTAAATTATTTCATATAAACAGCAATACTGTAATGATAATCAACTGTGAAAGACTTAGCTACTCTGATCAAAAAAAATCCAAAGGACTCATGATGAAAAATACTATTCACTTTCTAAGAGAGAACTGAGGAACTTTGAGTGCAGTTTCAAGCACAATATTTTCACTTATTTTATTTTTTTTAATTTTTTTCCGACATGGCTAATACAGAAATGTTTTACATGACTTCACATGTACAATTAATGATTATATAATTATATATTAGTTATATAATTATATATGTGTATATATACATATATACACATACACACATGTTATATATGTATGTATGTATGTATATAATTCTTGTTTCTCCATGGGTGGGAAAAAGTGAGCAGGAGGAAGAGAGTCTGAAATTCAAAATTTTTAAAAAATGAATGTTAAAAATAAATCAATTATGAAAAATGCCTGTTAACTGAAAAATAAACAAATTATGTTTTTTAAGTTCAAAAGAAGCAAATTAAGTTTTAGGCAACTCGGATTTCTCTATTGTTGGTTATTACCTTTCCATTCACACCAGAAGACTGGTCCCATCCTTAACACAGGTTAAATTTCAAGTCCTTTGCATTCATCACCAAACTCTCCTTTTCACATAACATTACAGAGTAAACACAACAGAAAAATAAGGTCAGGTAAGAAGAGCACCTTGGCACATAACTTCCAAGTCACAATTATAGCTCTGGTGCATGCTTACTTTACTGAATAAACTGTATAAATAGCACCTATATAGTGACTCAACACATACAAATCAATAGCTATTACTGTTGACTGCTTCACTTTCCAATTATAATATAACAAAAAATAAAAATGGAATCAGAGTAGGGCCAATTATATTCTTAGGAAAATAAATCTTGAAAAGTAGAAATAGCTTAGAAATACTGAAAGAATGATAAGCTAGGGGTCAGAACACATGGGTTCCTATTCTAGTTTTGTCACTTATTACCAAGTTACACCATCAGCCTAGTTCCTAATTTGTAAAATAAGGGTATTAGATTAGATGATCTCAGAAATTCCATTATAATCCTAGTCTATAACCATTCTTCAATTTAATTCAATCATTGCTTCATTAAAGACTCTAATGAAAGAAAACTGTTTCCAAATTTGGGACAGATATATTTTTCTTTTAAAATCTACTAATTTTTCTAAAGACTCACCAAAACCAAACTAAAATCTAAATAGTGTGTTTACTTTAATATCATCATTTTGACAGATGTCCAGACTTTTCTCTGTTATTGGCAAAGTTCGTCACTTGAGTTCCCTAAGTGAGGGTTCCCTATACCAATAAAACCACAGATCTGACACACACAAAAATAAATAAATAAACAAACAAGCAAATGAAACCGATGTCTAAAAATTAACCTTGGCTTTGACTCTAGATGAATTAATCAAGAAGCACATTTATAAAGCACATGTATGCCATGTTGCCTCAATTTCCATTTTCTTAAACAATACTTTAATGACCTTACATAATGATTTAATTGACTGAGTTAGCAGGAAGGTGCAAAGGTCAATATTTCTGCACTTCCTTAGAGTATTATGATAGGTCTTCACAAATTAGTAAGCAGAACATTACAAAGAATCTTATTATCCCATTAAAGTTCCACTGGAAATGGTCAAAGTTGAGGATAACAAAATAAGGTCCAAAACTGGCCTTAGAATCACTAGAAATTTCATTCATTCATTTACACACACACACACACACACACACACACACACACACACACTCACTCACTCTTTTTTCCTTACAAAATGTCAAAGTCAAATCTAAAATCAAAATTGCCTCTAAAAAAATATCTCCTATTCCGTACATCTTGCCATGAATGAACATGACAAATTTGTCCATGCTATAATAACAAACCTAAAGAGATTAAGTGAAATTTCAATTTATATTTAATTTGTACACTTATGAACAAGACACTGCAGAATAGCACACTGTATATACAAAAATGGGCTCTCAAATTAAAATAGGGAATGCTAAAAAAAAAAATGCATTTTGGCAACTGAAAAATCAGAACTCAAAATAATGTTGCATCTGCAGATGTGTTATGTAATTAAAAACTGAAGTTCAAAGAGACACTTTGGAGAATTACCTAAGGGGGTTGGCTTTTTAGAAAAATTAGTTCTAAAGTTTGTTAACAGAAATGTGGATTGTTTATAAGGTTTTTTTGTTCTTTACTTTGACAATTTGGGTCAATAACAGTCAGTAAAAATCAGGTATAACCAATGCAATAAATAGGATAGATCATTAACATGTAACTAGAATAGGGTAGAAAAATAAAGTTATGTAAATAAGCCTAGACGTTCTAGAAAATTCCATCATAAAAAGGTTTCATCTACATGAAATCAGACTATTTTTAAGATTATTCAGTGAAAAACATTTTGATCTCATATCTCATTTGTTAAGTAGAAGTGATTTGAAGAACCTCAAAAATCTAGGTAATTATCTAATTTCTGAACTTCATTTTGCCTTTTGGAGGGATATACAGAATTCAAATTTCCAGCTATCCATTGGAAACTTTTATGGTTATAAAACTTACCCTGAGTTCAAATCCAGCCTCAGATACTTATTAGCTGTGTGACCCTGGGCAAGTCATTTAACTCTTTCCTCAACTGTAAAATGAGCTGGAGAAGCAAACGGCAAAATGATTTCAGCATCTTTGCCAAGAAAACCCCCAAATAGGGTCACAAAAAGTCAAATGCAACAAAACTATAACGAGGTTACTGTTCTTCATTTGAATTTTGAGTAAACAATTGGGGCTCCAAATAGAAATTGCTTTACTACTTATTTAAATGTAAAGTGGAGCCATAACCCAACAAATTTGTCTACTTATTCCCAAGGACAATCAGAAGTATCAAACTTTCCCGTGTTTTTTTTTTTTTTTTAACAACGACTAAGAAAAGAAAACTCTGAGAAAGTCAGTTAGGGTTGGCTATTCCTAGGTTGTAAATGCCATAGGACATTTACCTACAATTCACTGATTTCATCCTGGGAGTGTTTTTCAAACACAGCAGCAGTAGTATGGGTATCTAGAGTCACACACATGTGACCAGTAGGAAATAAGCATGTGCAATATACATGAAGATAGCTGTAATCATAGATCAACAGTTGTATATTAACAAGGAAAAAGATGAAAAAAACCCCCAATACTTGAATTTCTTTTTGGCAATGGGAATCAATGCACAGATGGAAAGAGAGTTGGAAACTTCTAACCATCTCCTTTTATCTCTTATTTACTTCTTTTCTTTTTTAAAAAATTAATGACATGGAAAAATATTAATTTATTGCTGCTCCAGGCCCCAGTTGAAGAGAACAAAGGCAAACATTTCTTACTTGCTACAAAACTCAATCTTTCTCATCAGGTTTTTTTCCTTGTCTCAATGACATTTTAAAACAGAGACAAAGGGTTTATAATTTAAGATGTTTGAGGTTGCAAAAGTCTCTATAAAAAAGGGGGAGCGAGGGGGGTTGGGGTTTTACAGAACCAGGACTCAAGGTTCTTCTCTTAATTTTAAGCAGACATACATCTTCTCCAACCTTAACGTTGTAATGTCAGGCTTCACTCTACCTAGGATGCCTGGCACAACGCGGAGGAAGGAGCATTTGGTTCTTATTCCCGCCGAACTTCTGTACATACTATCAATAACCTAGGGAGACTAGTCATTCAACTTAACAGTTAAATTTATGTGTGGCAAATGAAAGGTTAAAAATTTCCATATGAACTCCTTTGAGGTTTAGGGAAGACATTGTTTAGGAACAATGGTAATACTAGAAGAATGGGTTAAGGTTGAGGGTATGGAGAGCGGAAGCATTCATTATAGGATTAAACGAAGATACGAAGATACCGTGGTTCAGGTTGGGGCGGAGGGTCAGAAATGTCAGGAGTGGAGTGGTATCCACCTACCCTTTGAGAAAAGCCTCCTGGCGTCATCTTCTGACTCCTTCCAGCGTCCAGCGTGGGCTGGAAGGAAACAGCGCCCTCCTCCAAAACTGCAGGGCCGCGTGGTTGCCGTCAATCTTAGCCGCAGAGCGGACCTCTAGAAGCGCGTGCCAAGGTGGCAGCGGCGGCAGCTGCAGGTGCTGCAGCCGGCTAACTACACCCCGTGTCCAAAATGCCATACACCCCAATCGCACAAAACAAGGTTGCGAAAAGAACCACCGTTGTTTCCCCATTCTGAAAACACAAAGTGCTGAAGCATAGGAGGCCAGATAGTAGACTGATAAAAATCGAATGATTATTTTAAAAAATAATAATAAAGTATAATAATCACTTCTATTCCAAGGAAAGCAATGCGGCTCGGGCCTGGGACCTTTTGCTTGAGCTCCCTTCTTTCCACAGGAGCAGTGAATTATGCGACTGCTATCTTGCCATCCCTCACCCCACTTCCCTTCGTTTTCGAAACTGACTCAGTTCTGAACTCTCATTTAGATGCTTCGATACCAGACCAAGTTCCCAGTTTTTCCTTCCCAGATATAAAACCCGAAAGAACCACCACCTGAGGAGGGGAAAATAACAGAAATACTGATTGCAGCCGTGGAATAAAAAATTACTAAGCAAAAAAAAAAAATTTTTTTTAACTAAAAATTAAGAAGTGGACAAGGAAATCGGGTCAGTTGATTTCCTTGCAGTCGAGATAATGTTGGAAAACAAAACAACAATAATAACCCCTTCGGGGGGAGGGGTGGAATGTTCAAAATCGTCTTCAGACTGTTAAATGGAGCCGCAAGTGGGATCAAAGCTTCTGCTACTTGGAGGGCAGCAGCAGGGGCAGTGGCAGCTGAAGAAGCCTAAGGCTGCGGTTGCAGGGCACGGAATGCAAAGGAGTCAGGTTAGAAAATGAAGGGAAGGATGAGAGGTGAAGAAGGGTTTAGAAGAGTAGGTGACGGCCGTCACCGTGGTCCAAGAGTGCAGCCCTGAACAAGTGGGGCCGGAGGAGGGGTAGAGTGGAGAGGTTTGGGGGAGAGAAAGAGAAATAAAGAAGAGGTGGGGAGGAGGAGAGAGAATAAGAGGAGAGAGGAACTTGGGGAAAGCGGTGGCTAGGAGAGGAAGCCAAAGGAGAGCTGAAAGATTTGGCGGAGAAATGGGAATCTGGAAAAAAAAAAAAAAGGATTTAGAAGGAGTTGGTGCAAGTGCACCTCGATGGGGAAAAAGAAATAATTACGAAAAATGATGGGCTACAAATACGTGATTTGGGGTAGAAGAGGAGACTGAAGGTATGTACGGGGATAGGAACGGGAGGAGACGTAGGAAGGTAACTTACTAGTGAGCAAAAGAAATAGCAAAGGCAGTAAGAGAGCAAAGGAGGAATTAGTTTTGGTCTTAAGCCACTTTCAGAAAGCCTAGCAACATAAAAGTAATTGCCTCATGGGTATGAATGCGAAGAAGGTTTAGGAGGAAGCTATGGAACCCCTTCATTTCGTCTCGGAGCTACCCCTCCTTGTGTTCTGGTTCACAGCCACTCTGCTGTCCTGGCGCGTGACTGCGGTCCCTTTACACTGGCGTTTTCACGATTTTCAGGCTTTTACACTGGTTGGGGAGATAGGAAGTGGGGGAGAGAATTAAGGGTGGGGGGTGGGGAAGATATGCGCAGACCCACCAGGAAAAGATGCTGGCCACAGTAAGTTCTGCCAAGATATTCCCACCCCCCGCCTCCCTTTCCAGTGAGAGGCGTCAATCTGAACTGGTTTTCCAGAACTGAAAACTCCACCACGGAGTGGGCGTGAGACTTAAAAGTTCCCAAAAGCCCCTAGAGCTGTGGAGTAGGGGAAAGGGAGATAGTGGAGAAAAGAAAAGAATGTGTGCGCATGAGCAAGGGACACGTGTGTGTGTGTGTGTGTGTGTGTGTGTGTGTGTGTGTCTGTGTGTCTGTGTCTGTGTCTGTGTCTGTGTCTGTGTATCTGCGGGTCTGTGTCCCCTATAGGCAAAAGTAGGCAACTGAGCTTTAACGCTCAAGTTCATTTTCGTGAAAAACACTATTTAAAAATGCAAGAAAATAGTGGAGATTTTTGGTTTTTTAACAAAATGAGTTTAAGTAAAGAAACATTTCTTGGGATAAAACAGTATAGTTTTGACAGTAAAATTTCAAAGCAACCTAAGGCTTTTCAATTTCATCTTACAAGACAGCTGGCAGTACAGTGGGAAGTCAAGTTCAATTTCAGCTTCAGATACTTGCTCTTTGATCCTGGACAAGTTACTTAACCTCTGCTTGTCTCAGTTTACTCTTCTGTAATATGTGGGTTATTATGAGGATCAAATAAGATAATAATTATAAAGGACTTAGCACAGTGCCTGGCACATTGTAATTAGTTATTATTACTACTACTACTTCTACTACTCCTAGTATTACTATCACTACTTCTACTACTATACCACTTCTACTGCTGTTGCTGCTGCTGCTGCTTCTACTACTACTACTACTACTACTACACTACTACCACTACTACTACTACTGCTTCTACTACTACTACTACTACTGCTACTACCACTACTAATACTACTACTGCTTCTACTCCTCCTCCTCCTCCTCCTCCTCCTCCCCCTCCTTCTCCTCCTCCTCCTCCTTCTTCTCCTCCTCCTCCTCCTACTACTACTACTTCAACTACTACTGCTAATGGAGGTCCCCACACGTAGTAGGTTTTGGCACATAGTAGATGTTCTAGTACCTCATATGGGATAGTCTCATTTTCCTCTGTCACCAAACATTTCTCACCAACCTGCTTTCCATACCTTAATCCCGCACAATATTTTCTTATTTTGGGGCCCTGCCCTATATTGCGGATCATTCTATACATTGCCAATGCTGTGCATATCCCTGTTGTCTCTATTTACCATTCTTTCAGTGCTAGAATTTACACATTTTTTTCTAGGAAACTTTTTCTCACTTCCAACTATCAATCAAAAAGCAATTATTAAGTGTGCCAGACACTAAGAGTTGGAAATACAAAGAAAGGAAAAAAAGGATTCTTAACTTCAAGGAGCTTACATGCTGATGAAGAGCAAATGAGACCAGATATGGAAAGTTTTTTTAAAAAAAATTTAAAAAGCACTATTCAAATGTTATTGTTATTATTGCCACCTATTCGCAGATGATTCCTTTCTATCCTGTCTGATATGTACTATCTGAATTTGTGCTTCCTGAGATGTTACTTTGTATTGTTATTCAATGTGTGTATGCTTTATTTAGCAATTAGATTGGACCAGAAAATGTATCTTTTATTTCTTCCCCTTTGTATCCCTAATTCAACCCTTGTGTTTCAGTACAATAGATACAGTAAATGTTATTTCTTGATCACCATGAGAACTAAGCAGGAAATAAAAATGCTTCGTTTTTCCTACCCGAAATGTAGTCAGTTGATTAAAAAGAAATATAATGGCTGAACTATGGCCATATTAGTTATCATGGAAACAATTTTTGGAATTGGAAAAGGAATTATGTTACTATGTATTCAATCATTATTTATCTACTGAATCTTTTTATTGTGTTTCTTTTAAAAATTTTTATTCTTTTTTATGTAAATTATACATGTGAAATGAGGCAAAACATAATTCCATATTAACCATATTGTCAAAAATAAAAAGCAAGAAGCATAAAAAAATGAAAGAAAAAGTATGCTTTAATCTTCATTCAATTTAGCAATTCTCTCTCTGGATATAGAGAGTATTTTTCATCATGAGTCCTTCAGAATTGTCTGGGATCATTGTGTTGATCAGGGTATCTAAATGATTCACAGTTGATTAATGTACAATATTGCTGTTACTGTGTACAATGTTCTCCTAGTTATACATTTCACATTATCTCATATAAATCTTCTCAGGTTTTTCTGAAACCATCCTGCTAGTCATTTCCTACAGCACAATGATATTACACACAATCATATACCACAACTTGTTAAGCCATTCCCCAAGTGATAGACATCCCCTCAATTTCCAATTCTTTGCCACCACAAAAAGAGCTGATACAAATATATTTATACATATAGGACTTTTTTCTTTTTCTTTGATGACTTTGATGATAAAGACCTACTTATTTCAGGTTCAAATGGTATGCAATTTTATAGCCCTTTGGCCATAGTTCCAAATTGTTCTCCAGAATAATTGGACCAGTTCAACTCTGCCAACAGTGCATTAGTGTCCTTGTTTTTCCACATCCCGTTAGCATTTATTATTTTCCTTTTCTGTAACAGTAACCAACCTGTTAGGTGTGAGGTGATACCTGTTATTTTAATTTGCATTTGTCTAATCACTAGTGATTTAGAGCATTTTTTGAAAACATAATTCTTGATAGCTTTGATTTCTTCTTCTGAAAATTCTGTTCATATCCTTTGACCATTTATCAATTGGGGAATGACTTTTATTTTTATTAATTTGTCTCAGTTCTGTATATATATGAGAATGAGGCCTTTATTAGAGAAATTTGCTATATTTTCCCCCTCAGTTTCTTACTTTTCTTCTAATGTTGGCTGCATTGGGGTGTGTGTGTGTGTGTGTGTGTGTGTGTGTGTGTGTGTGTGTGTGTGTGTGGAAACTTTTTAATTTCATGGAGAAAAAAATTTACTTCCTGTGATCTTTTTAATCCCTTATTTGGTCATAAACTCTTCCTTTATCCATAGATTTGACCGGTAAACTTTTTCATGCTCCCCTAATGTGCTGATGATATCAACCTCTATCTCTACATCTTTTACCAAATTTGACCTTATTTTGGTATATGGTTGTAATGGGAATGGGAATTTGAAGATCTGCCCTGCCCCTTAATAGACCTAGAAGGGAATTTGAAGACCTTCCCTGCTTTGAAAGTAAACTCTGCCCCCTAATAGGTTGGATGTAATTGCATGGAGCCTTTGTAACAACAATGCTATATTCACAATGCCTATAATGGCTATAAATATGCTGGTATAATTATTAATCACAAAATGTAACAGGCTCTTTACATGGGGGACGTAGCCAGAAAATTTATTCAAATACCAGAAAGCTAAGTCCCAATACCAGAAAGTCAAAGCCATTACAGTTGCTATGGAGTTGGCGCACATAGTTAATGCAGTAAACACCCATGTTCTCAAGCCTTAAAAACAAAACAGGCACCTTCAGGTAAAGATCTTCTTCTCCTCACTCATGAAAACTGCTTGTCCTTGAAGCAGCTCTGTTCCCAGCAGTTCCACTCCCCCCCCTCCCCCTGCCAGTTCTCGTCCCCAGACGTCCTCAGCAGAAGTTCTGACTGGCTCTCAGAAGAAGTTTGTGCTGCTGCCGCTGCTTCCAGTCACCACATTGTCTCCAGCCCAGCCCTACTCGGCTCTGGCTCCTTCCTGCCCCACCCCTTCCTGTTAGGTCAGCAAGTTCAAGGGGCATGGAAGATCTTCAAATCCCATTACCATTACAAGGGTAGAGGAGAGCCCACAAAAAGCTTCCCTGCTTTGAAGATAAACTCTCCCCTCTGATAGGCTAAATACAGTTACATGGAGCCTGTGGTGAAAGGAATTTGCTGAAAGGTGGAGCAGAGCCACAGGAAGCTGGGAGTCAGAGCTAGCAAGATGGTGGGAGAGAGAGAGGAGCTCAGGCAAGAAGACAGAGAGGTTTGTGAGTAAATATTCATCATGTATTGGTTTGTAGGAAGGCTGAAGGATGGCATGGCTCTCTGTGTTACTATGGCTTCTTAATTTCTTCACTATTATGATGGAATCAGCTTACTGGTTTGGGGATTAGGTTTTCTGGTGTCGAAATAAGTGCTTTGGTTCTGTCCTTTATATGGGGAGTTTGTTATACTTTGCAATTGACCATCATGCAATATTTATAGTCATGGTCTTTATTGTGATTGTGGGTGCTGTAAATATTGCACTGGCACTACAACAGTATGAATTGTTGTTCTGTTCCTAGTTTCTGCCAAACTGCTTTTTAGTCATCCCAGTAATTTCTTCCAAATGATGAATATGTCTTGTCTCAAAAGCTTGGATCTTTGGCTTTATCAAATGCAGATTAATATAGTCATTTATTACTGTCTATTGTGTATCTGATTTACTCCACTGATCCAATACTTTATTTCTTAACCAATACCAGATGGTTTTGATGATTATTGCTTTGTAATATAGGTTGAAATCTGGTACCACCAGGCTGACTGCTCACCTTTTGTTCTTCCAGATGATTTTTTTCTAGCTCTATAAAGTGATTCTTAGGTAGTTTGAATGATATGGCAATGAATAAGCAAATTAACCTAGGTAGAATTGTTATTTTTGCTATATTGACTCAGCTTATTCATTAGCAATTAATATTTCTTTAGTTACTTAGATTTATCTTTATGTGTGTGAAAAGCGTTTTATAACTGAGTTCCTGTAGTTCCTACTTGTGTCTTGACAGGTAGACTATCAAATATCTTATACTGCAGACTGTTATTTAAAATAAATTTCTCTATCTTGTCCTCCTGGGTTCTGTTGCTAATATGTAATTTCTGTGATGATTTATGAAGATTTATTTTATATCTTGCAACCGTGATAAAATTGCCAATTTTTTGCTAAGTAAATCATCATATTATCTGCAAAGAATGATAATTTTGTTTTCTTGTTGCCTAGTCTTATTCTTTCAGCTTCTCTGTCTTGGCTTTTTGCTGCAGCAAGCATTTTAGCACCATACCGAATAATAATAATAGACATTCTTCTTCATTCCAGTTTCATTGACAAGGGTTCTAGTTTTTACCCATTATAGATGTGTTTACTTTTTGATTTTATATAGATACTACTTATCAGTTTAAGAAAAGCTCCATTAATTCCTATGCTTTTTAATGTTTTTAATAGGAATGTGTATCATTTTGTTGAAAGTGTTTTCTGCATCTACTGATATAATCACATAACTTTTTTGTTTTTGTTATTAATATGTCAATTTTGATATTTTCACGGCCAATTATTATTATAATACTTTTCTTAACCTTGAATCAGTCCTGCATTGTTGTAATAAATCCTAGCTGATCATACCATATAACCTTTGTAATATTTTGCTATAGTCTCCTTGCTAATGTTTGTAACAGCAAGCACCCTAGCATGCCTAGGGCGGCTACTAGCACAGGTTCTTAGATCTGCTTTTCTAAAGGAAAGCAACTCAAAATGGGTTAACAATCTTACTTTAATCAAGCATATCATTTACCTAG
>JAQQSV010018230.1:0-11442 GCA_028646515.1 Pseudochirops corinnae | reverse complement strand
TCATTCAAGAGAATGACAATAATGAGACATCATACCAAAACTTGTGGAATGTGGCAAAGGCAGTTCTTAGGGGAAGTTTTATATCCCTGAATGCATACATGAAAAAATTAGAGAAAATGGAGGTCAATGAATTGGGCATGCAATTGAAAAAGTTAGAAAAAGAACAAATTGAAAATCCTCAATTAAATACTAAATTAGAAATAATGAAAAACAAATGAGAGATTAACAAAATTGAAAGTAAGAAAACTACTGAACTTATAAATAAAAGTAAGAGTTGGTTTTATGAAAAAAAAATAAAATTGACAGACCCTTAGTAAATATGATAAAAAAAAGAAAAAAAACCAAATTTCGAGTATCAAAAATGAAAAGGGTGAATGTACCTCCAATGAAGAGGAAATTAAAACAATAATTAGGAATTATTTTGCCCAATTGTATGCACATAAATTTGACAGTCTTAGTGGAATGGATGAATATTTACAAAAATTTAAGTTGCCCAGACTAACTGAAGAGGAAGTAAATTACTTAAATAACCCCATCTCAGAAAAAGAAATCAAACAAGCTATCGGTGAACTCCCAAGGAAAAAATCTCCAGGGCCAGATGGATTTACTGGTGAATTCTAGCAAACATTTAAAGAACAACTCTTTCCAACACTCTACAAACTATTTGGGAAAATTGGTGAAGAAGGAGTCCTACCAAATTCTTCTTATCATACAAATATGATACTGATACCTAAATCAGGAAGAAACAAAATGGAGAAAGAAAATTATATACCAATCTCCGTCATGAATATAGATGCAAAAATTTTTAAATAAAATATTAGCAAAAAGACTACAGCAACTTATCACAAGAATAATACATTTTGATTTATTCCAGGAATGTAAGGATGGTTCAATATTAGGAAAACCATCAGTATCATTGATCATATCAACAATAAAACTAGCAGAAACTATATGATTATCTCAATAGATGCAGAAAAAGCTTTTGACAAAATACAACATCCATTCCTATTAAAAATTCTAGAAAGCATAGGAATAAATGGAGTTTTCCCTAGAATAACAGGTAGCATCTATTTAAAGCCATCAGCAAGTATTATATGTAATGGGGATAAACTAGAAGCATTTCCAAGAAGATCAGGGGTTAAACAAGGATATCCACTATCACTCCTCTTATTCAATCTGGTATTAGAAATGTTAGCAGTAGCAATCAGAGAAGAGAAAGAAATCAAAGCAGTCAAATTAGGCAAAGAAGAGATTAAGCTATCATTCTTTTCAGATGATATGATGATATACTTAGAGAATCCTAGAGAATAAAATAAAAAACTTCTTGAGACAATAAATAAATAAACAGTTGCAAGATATAAAATAAACCCACATAAATCCTCAGCATTCCTACATATTTTTAATGAAATCCAACAGCAAGAAAGAGAAACCCCATTTAAAGTTACTGTAGACATTATAAAATATTTGGGAATTTACCTGCCAAAACAAACCCAGGACCTATAAGAATACAACTACAAAACACTTTTCAAACAAATAAAGTTAGATCTAACTAATTGGAAAAATATCAATTGCTCATGGCTGGTTCGAGCCAATGTAATAAAAAAGACAACTTTACCTAAAGTAAATTACATATTTAGTGCCCCACCAATCAATCTACAAAAAAATTACTTTATAGAGCTAGAAAAAATAGTGACAAAATTCATTTGGAAGAGCAAAAGGTCCAGGATATCAAAGCAATTAATGAAAAGAAATCTAGGGAATGTTGCCTGGCCATATTAGATTTGAATCTATATTATAAAGCAGCAGTCATCAAAACTTCTTGGTACGGCTGAGGAATAGAGTAATGGATCAATGGAATAGACTGGGTACACAAGACTCAGTAGTCAATGACAATAGTAAACTACTGTTTGATAAACCCAAAGACACCAGTTTTTGGGATAAGAACTCACTGTTTGACAATAACCACTGGGAAAACTGAAATACAGAATGGCAGAAACTGGGCATAGACCATTATCTAACTCCATATACCAAAATCAAATCTAAATGGGTGCATGATAAACGATCTGGGAAAGCAAGGAATAGTTTACCTGTCAGATTTATGGAGAAGGGAAAATTTTATGACCAAACAATAGTTAGAGAGCATTATAAAATGTAAAATGGATAATCTTGATTACATTAAATTGAAAAGTTTCTGTACAAATAAAGCCAATGTAACCAAGATTATGAGGGAACTGGCACCTGGGAAAGAATTTTTACAACCATTGTTTCTGATAAAGGCCTCATTTCTAAAATATACAGGGAAGTGAGTCAGATCTAAAAGAATACAAGTCATTCCCCAATTGATAAATGGTCAAAGGATAGGAACAGGCAATTTTCAAAGGTAGAAATTAAAGATATCTATAAGCATATGAAAAAATGTTCTAAATCACTATTGATTAGAGAAATGCAAATCAAAACAACTCTGAGGTACCACATCTCACTAGTCAGATTGACTAAAATGTCAAAACAGGAAAATGACAAATGCTGTAGAGGATGCGGAAAAATTGATACACTGAAGTATTGTTGGTGGAGTTGCGAACTTATCAAACCATCCTGGAGAGCAATCTGGAGCTATGTCCAAAGGGCTATAAATAACTGCATACCCTTTGACCCAGCAATACCACTTCTATGGTTGTATAGCAAAGAGATCGTAGAAGTAGGAAAAAGACGTATATGTGCAAAAATATTTATAGCGGGGCTTTTTTGTGGTGGCAAACAACTGGAAATCAAGGGGATGACCATCAATTGGAGAATGGCTAAACAAATTGTGGTATATCAATGTAATGGATTAGTATTATGCTATAAGAAATGAGGAGCATATGGACTTTGTATTTACCTGGAGAGGATTATACCAACTGATGCTGAGTGAGAAGAGCAGAACCAGGAGAAATTTGTACACAATTACAGACACAACATATGTGTGATGACCAGCTTTGATAGACTGGACTTTTCTCAGCAACGCAAGGTTATAAGACAACTCCAAAACACTCATGATGGAGGGAGATGTCTACATTCAGAGAAAGATCCAGAAAGAACAGAGTTTAAAAGTGGACTGAACTTTCTTTCTTTTTCTTGTTTGATTTTGTTTCCTCTTTCCCATTGTTCATTCCATTGGTTACAACCCTTCTTTACAACCTGACTAATGTCTAATGTGAAAGTATTTGCAGATCCTATACTTGATTGCATGCCACCATGGGGTAAAGGGGAGAGAGAGGGGAGAATATTTGAAATTCAAGGGATTGTGGAACTGAATCTTGTATACTAAAAGTAACCAAACAAATCAACAAAAAAAAAAGAAAAAAGAAAATGAAAAAAAAGGCTCAGATAAGACAATGTGTATAAAGTGCTCTGAAACAAAGTGTTAAATAAATGTCAGATGTTATTTAAAATAAACGTGGGAGACACTGGCACAGGACCACTCATCATTGTGTGCTCACATCAGAGAAGGTGCAGTCCCCTATGAGCAAAGCAGAATTGAAACACCTAAAAGGAAATGCAAGATGTGAAAATTTAGAGTATCCATCCCAAATGTTTATTCATATTATTTATGCCCAACCTGTGGTACAGCATTCAGCCATAGCCAGACACATTGAAACTTGACTCTAGTATAGTGATGTCATTTTGCTCCTCTTTGAAAATGAAGAACAACAACCAAACTTTATGATAAAGAATGAAAAAGGAAAGAAAAAAGTTTCACAACAGTAAACAATATATTTAAATGTCTAGCATTATATGCAGTTTTCCATGTCCATGGTCCTGAACTTCTATAAGATCAATGACATCACAAATGAGTGATGTCTTGAGTTGTTCATTTATGTGATCATATAAGTCACAAAAAATGCTGGACAGAACATTGCCAAGGACAAAAGACCTAAGACATTCCTCTGAGGCCTACACCTAGACTGTGGAGTTTGGTGTTTTCAAGGAGGACTAGGACTTCTAGTATGAAGGCTTGCCAAGTCTTTTTCAAGGCTATGCATCCACTTTGGTGTCCATCTTTCATCCAACTCTTATCAGTGCCTCTAAGAAACTGTAGCATACATAGATGCCATACTCTAGTAAACCATCTTGGCAGACAGGCTAAACCAGGTTGAGGATAGCTGACAGGCTTTAAGCCATACCTCAATGACTTAGAGGAATGTCTATTCCAAGCATGTGAAAATTTCTCCCAACAGGATATGCAGATGAGAACAATTCATTCTAATAGCCATGAAGGCCAATGAAGTAAGCAGTGTGGATTGCTCAGAGCATGGTAAGACAATGAAGATGACAAGGTCATCCATTTCATCTCAGGCTGTTACCAGTTGTCTTGACTTTTATCTTGGCACTGGACTTTCAATGGCTCTGGAAGAGAGGGTGAGACTGACAACTTTGTGCAACTCTGTTTTACTTAAATATATTTCCCAGAGCAAATCAAGATATCATTTATTTGTGATGTCATTGTTCTTCTTCAAAAATGAAGGACAAAGTCAACTCCTAGAGGAACATTAATTCTATTTAGATCTGATTATAACTAGAACCAAACCCACTTATTTGTACTATCATTTGGTACCCCTCTATCTATTGTCCACAATGATACCATGAGAGATTTTCTCAAATTTCCTACTAAAATCCAAATTATTACACATTGTATTTCCTTGGTTTTTCACACTTATTCCTTTAAAAAAATATCTTAAGACAGAGAACACAGATATCTACTGATGTGATTTGGGCAGCCTCAAAAGGATTCATCTACACAAAATCATTTGGTGAATAATAAGATCCATTATATTCCATTATTGAATGCCTACTGATAGGAATAATAGTAATTTAGGTGATATAAAGGATACAAAGATGGTGCCAGATTCTGATGAACTTTTAATCTGATTAGAGAGAAGATTCACACATACACAAGAAAATACAAACCACACGAAAAATGTTGTAAGACAGTACAGGATTCAATTTTAATTGAGAATACAGATGACACTTGTCATTAGAGTAGAGAAGGAACAGAAATTACAGACTAGAGTGACCAAGAAAGAGTAGAAGGAGGAGATAGGACTTAAGCAAGACTTTAGAAGATAAGTAGAATTAGAAGAAGTGGAAAGGAAAGAATAGTTCAGATACTGGGAAAAGGTGTTAAGTAATGATACAGAATTCAGAAATCACAAGACATATTAAAGTACAATGATTAGATTAGCCTGGCTAGAAGAAAGGTTGGTTTTTCTGTTTTTTGTTTTTTTTTTAATAGGAAAGTAGTAGGCTATGGTTGTAACAGTATATTGGCCCCAGCAAACCAGGAGCAGGCTTCAGGGTAACTGAATCAGTGGCAGTTTTCAGACCTTTCAGTCCACAGATGGTAAAGGGATTGTAGCAACATATCAGAAGGAAATTTACAGGGTCCCCCTGCCAGCACCAGGAACAGGATTCTGTTGTATTGCCTATACTTGGATCTGGGTGACAGAGCTGTGTTTTAGTCCCAGGAGGAGGAACACTAGCACAGAAGAGCTTGTGGCCACAGGGGAGCAGAGATCCTGGTCATAGTTTCAGAGCTGAAAGTATTTGTGGTCACTCACAAACCAGCGTGCAGTACAAAGGAATAGTAAACATACCTCCTCTTAGATTGTACCACCTTGGAAGAGTCAAATACTTATAGATCCACAGAATTACCTCTGAAAACAACTACACAAAACACCTGAAGCTTGAGACACTGCCCCCATTCACTTGGAAAGCAAAGTCTCACTTTAGCATAGAGTTAAAAGTAAAAAAAATAGGCTGGAAAATGAACAGACATTAGAAAAAATTACTGTGGCAGTGGTGTGTGTGTGTGTGTGTGTGTGTGTGTGTGTGTGTGTGTGTGTGTGTGTGTGATGCCAGTGTGTAGAGCAGGGATGGGGGAACAGTGGTGGTGGCAGTGGAGCATGGAGCAGGACCTGCAGGCAGGCAGAGGTTCACATGCTTCGGGCCTGATCCAGACTTGCCGCCACCATGTTCCCACAGCATCACCTCCACTTTTCTTCCTTGTGGTGCCCCCAGGGTCCAGGAGCCATGCTGGAGGGAGTGGACCTGATAGATATCTATGGGAACAAGGAGTTCAACCATGATCCAGAGTTCACCAATGCTGATAAGATTGACCTCTATGATGACATGCTGGCCATCAGCTCGCAGCCATCCCATGACTGAAGTAGCAGTGCCAAGCCACTTCTCCTATTCAGCAGGAGAAGTCTCCAAAGTCCAACAGCAAGTCATCAGCAATCCCATACACCAACAGCAGAATGCAGAATAAGCGAGCTGTGATCCAGTTGGGCAGCTTCTTCTGGTGAACAACAGACCAACAGCTGATCCAAATCATCTTTTCTGTGGGGGACTATGATGCCATGGAGCTCAAGTTTGCAGAAAATCAAGCCAATGGCCATTCCAAAGGGTATGCTGAGGTGGTGGTGGCCTCTAAAAACTCTGCAGAAACTGTTGGAGCTACTACCAGGCAAGATTCTCAATGGGGAGAAGGTAGATATGAGGATGGCCACCCAGCAGAACCTGTCATAGTTTGAGGCACAGGCTCAGAAACATGAGTGCATCCAACTCCTAAGAGAGGGCTCTCCTGCTGGGAAGAGAATGTGCTGGCCAGCCAACACAAATATTTGGGTCCACTTGACAGTTATATTTCTCATTGTAAATTAATAAATTGGCATTCTAGTTTATAAAAAAATAGAAGAAAATGTGAAATATCTCATTGGAAAAGCCACTGACCTGAAAAATAGATCCAGAAGAGATAATTTAAGAATTGTTGGAGTACTGAAAGTCATATGAAAAAAAAAAGAACCTAGACATCATCTTTCAAGAAATTATGAATGGGGGCAGCAAGGTGACACAGTGAATAGAGCACCAACCCTGGAGTTAGGAGGACCTGGGTTCAAATCCAGCCTCAGACATTTGGCACACTTAACTAGCCATGTGACATTGGGCAAGTCACTTAACCCCAATTGCCCTCCAAAAAAGGAAAAAAAAAGAAAAGAAATTATGAATAAAAGCTACCTTGATATTCTAGAAGAGGATAACATAAAAAATTGACAGACATCCCGAAAGATACCCCAAAATGAAAACTTCCAGGAACATTATAGCAAAATTCCTGACCTCCCAGAAGAAGAGAAAATACTGCAAGCAATCACCCTCCCCCCGCAAAAAAAAATTAAAAAAAAACAATTCAAATATTATGGCACCACAGTCAGGATAACACAAGCTTCTACCTTAAAAGATCAGAGGGCTTGTGATATGATATTCTGGAGGGCAAAAGAGCTATAAGTACAACCAAGCATCACCTATCTAGCAAAACTGTGGGGAAAATGAATATTTAATGAAATAGAAGACTTTTAAGCATTCCTTATGAAAATACCAGAGTTGAACAGAAAATTTGGCTTTCAAATACAAGATGCAAAATAAGCATTAGGTATTCAATAAGGTTTTTGCACTGGAAGAGGGGGAAAGGGAGAGGTAGAATGGGATGAATAATCTGACATAAAAGAAGCATGAAAAATATTTTACCATGGAGGGGAAAATGGGGAAATGGGGAGGAAAGCAGATGAACCTTAATCACATTGGAATTCATTCAAAGAGGAAATAATATACACACTCAAGTGTAGAAATCTATCTCATTATACAGATAAATAGGAAGGGAAAGGGATAAGATTAGGGGCAAGCTGATAGAATGGAGGGCCACTTGGGGGAGAGAAAAGTAAGAAGTAAGATATCTGAAAACGAACAGGGCAAAAGGAAAGAGAGAGTAGGGTAGACAGGAGGAAAATAGAATGAAGGGAAACACGTACTTCATAATCATTACTGTGAAAAAATAAATTTTTACAATAATTTTCTCTGATAAAGACTTTATTTCTCAAGCATATAGAAAATTGAGTCAAATTTGTAGAAATAAGGGGCATTTATCAATTGATAAATGGTCAAGGAATATGAACAGGCAGTTTTCAGAAAAAGTAATCAAAGCTATCTACAGTCATATGAAAAAAAAAGGTCTAAATCCCTATTAGTGAAAGAAATGCAAATTAAAACAACTCTGAGCTAATGCCTCACTGTCAGATTGGGTAATATGACAGAAAAGGAAAGTGATAAGTGTTGGAGGGGATGTGTGAAAATTAAAACATTAATGTACTACTGGTTAAGTTGTATACTGATTCAGCCATTCTGGAGAGCAATTTGGAGTAATGCTGAAAGTTCTGTACAACTATGCATATCCTTTGACCAAGCAACACCACT
The DNA here is from genome assembly GCA_028646515.1 of Pseudochirops corinnae. Lineage (NCBI taxonomy): Eukaryota > Metazoa > Chordata > Mammalia > Diprotodontia > Pseudocheiridae > Pseudochirops > Pseudochirops corinnae. The sequence continues at coordinate 3,159 of JAQQSV010018230.1, read as the reverse complement.
CTAGGTCTGTATCCTGAAAGAAATTTTAAAAAAAAAGAAGGTAAAAGGACCTATATGTACAAAAACATTCATTGCAGCTCTTTTAGTGGTGACAAAGAATTGGAAATTGAGGGAATGCCCATCAATTGGGAATGACTGAACAAGCTGTTGTATATCATCGTGATGGAATATCATTATGCTTTAAGAAATGGTGAACAGGATGCTCTCAGAAAAACCTTGAAAGACTTACATTAACTGATACAAAGTGAAATAAGCAGAACCAGGAAAAAATTGTACACAGTAACAGCAATATTGTGTGATGATCTACTACATATAACTTAACTATTCTCAGCAATGCAATGATCCAAGACAATTCTTCAGGACTTATGATCAAAAGTGTAGTTCATTTCCAGAGAAAGAACTGGTGGAGCCTGAATGCAAATCAAAAATACTTATTCTTTACTTTATTTTTCTTGTTTTTTTTTTGGTCTGTGTTTTCTTTTATAACATGACTTTCATGGAAATTTGTTTTGTGTGACTATATATGCATAATCTATGTCAAATTGCTTGCCTTCTCAATGAAAGGGAGAAGGGAGGAAGGAAGAAAATTTGGAACTCAAAATTTGAAAAAAAAAGAATGCTAAAATTGTTTTTATATGAAATTAAGAAAAAATGAAATATTAAATAAGGTTAAAAACAGAAAATAAAAGGAAAGTGCTTCATAAATCCTGAAGTCCTATGATGCACTGACTTAGACCTAAGCAAATAGCAAGTCACTCTTGTAGCCAAAAGACCTGTGACATTCCATTGACCTATCAAACCAAGTGATTGTTATGGTTTTGAAGTAAAGAAGTAAGATTCCATATCAAAATCATCAGAAACAATTTTAACAATAGGTACTAAATGCCCATTAAAATGAATTATGTAATTCATAATGGAAAAAATTAGATGTAATTAAAGCAACTCATTGGAGGGGAAAAGACAGTTGTTTTTTTTTTAGTGACTAGAGGGAAAAGAGTTGGAAGAGAATATGCAGATCATCTAGTCTAGGGCTTCTTAAACTTTTTTTCCATTTGTGACGCCTTTTCACATATTGCAGTGTTGCATGATCTGAGAGCATGCATAGTAAAAAATGTGCATGCTTTGCTTTTAGAACCAAGTCTGCAGTGAAGTTACTCAATGCAACATGGGAAATTGCTGCCAGAAATACTTTGGATTCATTATGTGTCTGATTTTTAATTAATTTTTGTTCGTTGGGCATTCAGAAACCTTTTACTGTTGCCAATTTTTTTGCATCCCTATATGGGGTTTCAACTTGCAGCTGAAGAAACTCAAATCTAGTCCAAGCCATGGTAGTATTGAAATTATAACCTACCTTCACTGGAGTTATTTTGACTGTTGCTGCAGTGTTAATATTCTGCTGCACGTCCAATCAATTGCCAAATCTAAGGTGGAATTTGAACTCATTCTTCATGACTTCAGGTCCAATATACCTAGCTTCCTATCCTTCTTTTCATTCTAAGACTTCCAGTGATGAGGAAATTTATTACTCCAAAAGGCAGCAATTCTTATTTTTGATATTTCTAATTAAAGTATTTAGTCAGTCAGTCAGTAAACATATATTAAGTGACTACTATGATCTAGGCACTGTTTTAAGCATTGGGGATACTGTTGTTGTTTATCCTTCATTTTCAGAGAAGACCAATGACATCATGGATGATGTCTTGACTTGCTAATGAATTGAATTTAAGTGAAGTGGTTGCACAAAGTCATCAACCTCACTATTTCTTCCTGAGTCATCAAAAGTCCAGTGACAGGAAAAAAGGCAGGATGACTGGTAATGGCTCAGGATGCAGTAGATGACCTTGATATCTTTGATGTCTGACTAAACTCTAAGTGCTTCACAATACTGCTTCATGGCCACTGGAAAGAAGGGAGAAGAAAGAAGGGAGGGAAGAAGTAGTAAGGGAAAAAGGAAAGAAAAGGGAGGAGGGCTGATAGAAGGGAGAGATTGAAGGAGGCAGTGGTCAAAAGCAAAACTCTAGTGAGGAAGGAAAAGGAGAAAGGAGAAAGAAAAGCATAAAGGGAATGGAAGAGAATAGGATAGAGAGAAAGACACAGATAATAATCATAATCGTGAATGTGCATGGAATGAATTCTCCCAAAAAATGGAAGCAGATTACAGAATTGATTAAAAACCAAAATCCTACAATATGTCATTGTAAAGGTAATGGAATCTGAAGATCCCTTTATATTGGCAAGCTGACAGGTACTTACCACCTAGTTTCAAATTAAGCCTCTGTAAAGAAACAAGAGGTATGAACCCCTGTTGCTGATGTGACAGTAAGGGGCTGAACAGGGGGGAGCTATATGGTATATAAGGAAGAGCACAAGCTGAACAGTTAGAATGTCCTGGGGTAAGCATCGTGAAGGCAGAGCAGCTGCTGCTGGACTGAAGACTGAACTGAGAATTGAGAAGAACTGAGAAGAGGACTGAGAATTGAGAACTGAGGCAGAATTTCTTGGAGCAAGCCACATAGAGGCTAGATAAAGTGATTTTTATTTTAAGTATGGAACTTACGGTGCTGAGGATTTCTGAGGGCCAGACAGAGCTGCTGAAGACTGAAGAAGCATGACTGGCCCATACTTTGTACAAATGTTGTTGTGACTTTGTTAATGTTTATGAATGTTATTGTGGCTTTGTTAAGCCTTGTCTTTCCAGGAACAGAGACTGTAAAGGATTTGAGATGGACATTGTGAGCTCCAAAGTGGATCAGGAACTGATGGAGAGCTGGATAAGGAACTGGGAGTTGTCTCCCTTTCAACCCAGGTGACAGTTTGGTGGATTCAGGTAGGAGATACCTGCCCCAAGTCAAGATGAAAAGACCTCTCCATGAATACTGAATAGTGACTGATGAAATTGTCTGAGTAATGACTGATGAAATTGTAATGTATCTGTGACCTAGGGGTGGATGGCTTTTGTACTTTCTACTACCCCTTAATAGTGTACTGAGTAGTTGTAATAGTAATTGGTTTAGCAGGATACTTAGCACTTAGTACTAAGTGGATGGACAGTACTAAGTGCTAAGTGTGGAAGGTGCAAACTCTGTCCCATTGTTGAGAAGGCGTGAACTCCCCTGTTGATGTGGAAGAAGGGGATTGGCTGAGCCCCTGTTGATG
>JAQQSV010018229.1:0-11442 GCA_028646515.1 Pseudochirops corinnae | reverse complement strand
AAGGAAAATTGCCCTGATATTGTAGAACCAGAGGGCAAAATAGAAATTGAAAGAATTCACCAATCACCTCTTGAAAAAGATCTCAAAAATAAAACTCCTAGGAATATTATAGCCAAATTGCAGAGTTCCCAGGTCAAGGAGAAAATACTGCAAGCAGTCAGGAAGAAACAATCTGAGTATTGTGGAAACACAATCAGGATAACACAAGACCTAGCAGCTTCTACATTAAGGGACTGGAAGGCTTGGAATATGATATTCCAGAGGTCAAAGGAGCTAGGATTAAAACCAATAATCACCTACTCAGCAAAACTGAGAATAATGTTTCAGGGGAAAATACTGTAATTCAATGAAATAGAGGACTTTTCAAGCATTCCTGATGGAAAAAACAGAGCTGAACTGAAAATTTGACTTTCAAATACATGAAGCAAGAGAAGCATGAGAAGTTAAACAGGAAAAAGAAATCATAAGGAACTTATTAAAGTTGAACTATTTACATTCCTACATGGAAAAACCATAATTGTAACTCATGAGACTTTTCTCAATATGAGGATAGTTGAAGGGAATATATATATATATGGATATATATGCATGCATACACATATACTTATGTATAGGAGGGTGTATGTGTGTATAAATATATATGTGAATGTGGGCATATGTATGTACATGTATACATATAGGGCACAGGATGAGTTGAATACAAAGGGATAATATCTAAAAAATAAAATTAAGAGGTGAGAGAGGAATATATTGGGAGAGGGAGAAAGGGAGAGATAGATTAGGGTAAATTAACTCATATAAAAGAGGCAAGGCAACAGTGTTACAATGGAGGGGAAGAACAGGAAGGTGAAAGGGAATGGGTCAACCTTACTCTCATTGAATTTGACGTAAGGAGAAAATAACATACATATTCAATTGGGTATCTTACCCTACAGGAAAGCAGGGGAGAAGTGGATAAGAGCGGGGATGATAGAAGGGAGGGCAGACTGGGGGAGAGGGTAGTCAGAAGCAATCCCTTTTGAAAAGGAACAAAATCAAAGGAAAAAACAGAATAAGTGGGGGCAGGATAGGATGGAGGTTTGAAACACAGTTAGTCTTTCACAATATAACTACTATGGAAATGTTTTGTGTAACTATACACGTACAACCTATGTTGAATTACTTGTCTTCCGAATGGGGGTGGGTGAGAAGTGAAGAAGGGAAAGACTCTGGTACTCAAAGCTTCAAAAACAAATATTTTTTAAAAAATGGTTTTTTTACATGCAACTGGGAAATAAGATATACAGGCAATGGGGTATAGAAATTCATCTTTCCTTACTAGAAAGTTGGGGGGTAAGGGAAGGATATAAGAGAGAACAGATTGGGGGAATGGGGAAGGGATATTAAGTAGGATCTCTATTTTGGGGTGGGGGGGGGGTAGGGGAAAGATAGGGAGAAAAATTTGTAACTCAAAATATCTTGTGGAAATGAATGCTGAAAATTAAAAAATAAATAAATAACTTGGAAAAAAAATGAATGACAGATATAAACAAGCTGTATCATACTACCAATGATGACCTGACTAAAAGAAATTATATAAAAAATATCAAGGTCACATTTTAGGAAAAGGAAAGATAGGTTGCTTATGTAACAATAGTGAGACATAATAAGCAGACATTGTCAAGTTCTACAACAATAAAATCAAGAGAATAAAACAACCAAATGAACTATGTTGTATTGAGTGGATCCTTCACAGAAGATTTACTGGAGGACTCGGATAAAAGCTGCATAGATTAAGATAGGAAGGCTTTTGTTCTGTATTGAAATTCACACCGATAAAATCCTAGATCCATTCAATGTCTAATTTGTTTCTACCATTATGCCAAATGCTTTAGGGTAAAATATAGAGAAAGATAAAGTTCGTGACTTTAACAAGTTAAAAATATGACTGGGGGAACAAGATCCAAACATCAGAGGCAGATAATCCAACAGAGTATGTGTTGTGTTCATAATGTAGAGTTCATGAAGTGTTCATAAAGTAAAGAGAATCATTTTTCTGTAGAGTTAATGGAAATCAGTTTCTTCATGACTAACATAATACTGGGAGTCAAAGTAAAATGGTGAAGAGAGTGCTGGAGTAGATGTCAAGGGACTTGGGTTTGAGTGATCAGACAATGACTAACCTTGTGGCCCAGGCCAAGCCAACTTCACTTTTTGAAGGATGCAGTTGCATTAAAATACTTCACAGGGTCACTGTGAAAAAAATCACTTTGCAAAATTTAAGATGCTTTCTACAAGTATGACTTATTATTCATAGCAATCCCTGAGATGTGGCCTGGCAACCACTAGCAGCAGTCACAGCTGCTAAAGACCCTCCCAAGTTTCCTCCCCTGAAGTCCCTGGCTCTGTCAAATGACTGAATATCAGAAACTGATGATTTTATCAATGGAAATACCATTATAGAAGAGGCATGATCATCTACTCTGTCACTGTACCCTAAGGTCCACATGACCTTTCTGCATGACTTGCAGCTAAAACTATTCGTATCTGTTGTCTCCCCCATTAGAACATGAGTTTTCTGAGAGTGGGGACTGTCCTACTTCTCTGTTTGTGTCCCAGTGTTTGGTACCTTGCTTTGTAAATTTTTTTAAAAGTAATTTATTTCCTACTGAGGGTATTGTGAAAAACACACTGGGTTTAGAGTCACAAAGCCTGGGACAAACTCTCTGAGCCTTAGTTTTCTTTTCTGTGCATTAGGGATAAAAAATATTTGTGAAACTTCATAGGGTGAATGTGATGAAACTACTTTGTGAACTTAGAAGTAGTACTGAAATGAGAATTATTATTACTTTAGATACATATAGATATATATTTTATAATCAATCAGGTACTCAGAATGGAAAGATCAATATGAATGGAAGCATGGCAGGAATCATTCATGGACTAGGCTTTGAAGTATAAGTGGGATTTGGCTAGATAAAGAAGAGAAGGGAGGGAACTGTTGATGGGGAAGAGAACATGAACAGATGGAAAGAGGCAGGGATGAACAAAAGGAACAGCCAAGGGATCAGTAGAGAGTTTCTATTTGGGTAATCATATATTTCCAGTGTTTGACAATCCTTTGATTTTGCAAAGTATAGACCCTCTTTAAGGTGCTCCTGCTTCAATGCAAATTCTCCTCTGAAGGGCAAATCACTACTCGTGGTGTGGCAGAGAGGAAAGATTTCTGGTGGAAATAGATTTAGTTTCTAATGCCACCTCTGACATGTAAGGTGTGCGACCTTGTGCAAACTACTTCACCTCTCTGAGCCTTGTGCTCCTTATGTGTAACAGAAGTAAGATAATACCTGTAGCAAGTGGTTATGAGAATCAAATGACATAATACGTGTAAAGTTCTACATAAATATCCCTTATTACTGTACGTGTCCTTCATTCTTGAAGAGGACCAAGACATCGGGGAATGATGACATGACTTGCAGTTGACTTGAATTTCAATGAAGGAGGGCTGTGCAAGGTTACCAGTCTTATTCTCTCCTCCAGAGCCATCTGGGTCCAGTGGCCTGATATTCATCAGGACAACAGCAATGGGAGACCCTGGCAGGCAGGAACAATGGCAGTCTTATCTCTGATACATAATAATGGCTGTCAGAGGAACTTAGTGCCCTAGGTAACTCTTTGACTATTAGTGGGAGAAGAGGTACCAATCTACATTGTTTTAAAGTTTCCTCACTGGGAGTTGTCATACCAATGAAATTACAGGTTCAGTCCAAAAAAATTATTAATATTAATCCAATTATATATAGGAAGAAAAGGTGCATCAATCACTAACTCACATCCAAGCTTGTGAATACTGCTAAATGATAGCCTTTCTTAGTTTTCCCACTCCCTGACTTCTAAGCAGCAGTGAACATAGTTGACTCTGATTCCCTCCTGCTTAGTCTATATTCCTTAGGTTTTCTCCTATTTGATCACTCATCTTCCTCTCCCCCACCAAGCATTGGTTTCCCAAGGCTCTTTTTCCAGAGCCCTTGTCTCTTCTCTCTGTACATTCTTTCTTGGTAATTTCATAAACTCCTATGGATTTCTCTCTATATATATGACTCCCAGATCTCTAGCGAGTCCAAGTTTCTCTTCTCAACTCCAATCTCATATTATAAAATACTTGTCACACATTTGCAAGTGGATGTCCCACAGGCAGCTCAAACTCAACACGTTCTAAACAAAACTCAATACGCTTCCCCCCAAAATCTACCTTTCTATCAGACTTTCCCATTTCTGACAAAAGCACTACCTTCCTTCCAGTCACCCAGGTTTACAACCCTGGAGTAATACTGGGTTCTTTCCTTATCTTCATCCCTCATATCCAATCAGCTGCCAAGTCATGTTACCTCTACCTTCACATCTTTCACATCAGTCTCCTTTTTCCTACTGTCAAGGCCCTCATCTCTGCCCTGGACTACTGCAACAGCCTTCTACCTGGACTCACTGCTTCCAGTCTCTCTATTCTCCAATCCAGCCTCCACAAAACTCTCAAAATATTATCTCTAAAGTACTGCTGTACTATGTGACCATGTCACTCTGCTGCATAAGGAACCTTTGGTGTCTCACTGTTGCCACTAGAATAAAATAAAACTCCCCAGCTTTTAGAGTCTGCCACAATCTGGCTATAACCAACCTCCCTAGGAAATAAAAAATTTTAGCTCTTTGTTCTACTTGCTATACCCTAACTAAGTATTTCATCTCTGATCTTTGTGCTTTTGTACAATCTGTCTTCTATGCCTGGAATGCAGCCCCTCCTGGTATGACTTTGGGTAAATCATGGCACAATTTTGAACCTGTTTCCTCATCTGTAAAATGGAAGTAATAATCTTCTTCATGAGTGTTACGTCACATGAGTGTTATGAGATAATGAAAGCAAAATGATATATAAATGTAAACAATTATTACCTCAGTATCATCCTCCTTCTTTCTTTTATTAACAGATTCACTTCCTTCTTCATCCTCCTCTTCTTCCTCTATGATCTCTTCCACCATGGTTTTAGAGACTTCAGGACTTAGAGTCCCTTCACATCTAAGTTTTTAAAAAAAGGTGGTAAGTTACATACAATTTAACTTATTATTTCCACAGTATTCAATTTTTAAAAATATTTTAATTAAAAATATTGGCTATGCTTTACAATACTCCAAGAGGAAAGAAAACAGTTATAGATACAAAAAAAGTAGATGGAAGCTTTCAAAGACCAGCATTTTGACATAAATATGCGCTGGATTTTTTTCTTATTCCTTAGTAGAATGGAGATATGTTTTAGAAATGAAAATAAAGACACTTAAGGGATTTGGGAAAGGGTGAAGTGACAGACTATGGAAATGAAAAGACTGGCACTCTGAGTGAGACCTTGGCTCAAATCCTATCACCAATGCTTATTAACTGTATGACTATGGCTAACTCATATCCTCTTCTCTCTCTTGTGGAAAGGCAAAAGTTCTCCATAATTTGTGCTTCTCAAAAGGGCAGCTAATAAAAGACAAACCATTGTTTGCAAGGAATGCTTGTGATATATGTGGAACTCTCTAAAAAGAAAGGAAGATACAATGGGAACACTGGTATTCCTCTTATTATCAATAATAAGGCCTTAGAAATGGCTTCCTGTTATAAAGACAAAAAGAAAATAGATTCTTTAGATAGGAGAAAATCAGGGCAGGAAAGCACAAGGACTCAGAGGCACAAAGCAAAAGCCCAATTCAAAGAAGCAAATTGTGGCTAATTCACACTAAGTGACTAATACAACATTTTAACAACTAGTACAACGTGGATTTTCAGAGTCCATTTTTGGGCTCATTAGGCTGAAGAGGAAGAATGGAAAACATAACATAAAGTATAGAGCATAGTGAATTGGGGTCACTAAAAGAAGCAAATGAGTCTTTGTTCTTTTTTATTATTATTATATTTATTTCAATCAGCAAAAATCTGCCTTATCACCTCCCTACCCAACCTACCTTCCCTTCCACTCCCGACACTGAGAACGAAAGAAAAACAAAACCTATTACAATCCTCTATAGTCAATCAAGACAAATTTCCACATTGGCCAGATGTAAAAATCTTTGACCTATTCTATGTTCTAGTTCATCTCAGGAGCATAGCATGTTTTGCCAATAGTGCTCTGGAATCATGGTTGGTCATAATTATGCCAATAAGTTTCTAATCTTTCAAAGTTCTTTACTTTTACCATACTGTTGTCATTGTACAAATTGTTGTTCTGGTTTTGTCCATTTCACTCTATATTAGTTCATACAAATCTTCCCAAGTTTCTCTGAAACCATTCCCTTCATCATCTTTTTTTAATAGCAAAATAGTATTCCATCACATTTATATACCATAACTTATTCAATCATTCACCAATTTATGGCCATGACTCCCCAGACTCCAATTTTTTGTTGTCAAAAAGAGTTATGTTTTTGTACATCCTTAGAATTTGTTTTAGCTTAGGATTAATCCATTCCTAAATCTGCCTCTCTCCAAAATCATCTTCTCTCTTCTCCCCTTTCCTTATTTCCCTGTTGGCTGAAATGTATTTCTATACCCCATGTGTATATGTGTATTTATTCTTTCTTCTTTTATCTAGTAAGATGAGTAAGGTAACACTGTCAGCCACTAACCCCACGTCCTCCTCCTCATTTGTAAAGATGTTTACTTGTGCATCCTGATTATGTGAGATCATTTTCCCTTACCTTCCTTTCCTTTTCCCCTCTTCCAATATATTCTTTTTCCCCCTCTTTTTTCCAACCTTTGCTTAAGATCATCAAGATGCAAGAAAACCACTCCCAAGTATGTTTAATAGGACTCTCTCTATGACTGTCAATGGTAGGACTCAGAAGGGACACATGCATCATCTCCCCATATTTGAATGTAAGCAGCTTATCTTTGTTAATTAATTAATCATTGTTCATTCATGCTTACCTTTTCATGTTTCTCTTCAGTATTGTGTTTAAACTTCAAAGATTCTATGCAACTCGGGGTTTTTTATCTGGAATGCTTAGAGGTCTTCTATTTCAGTAAAGGTCCATTTTTTTCCTCCTGTACCATTAGATTCAGTTTTGGTAGCTAAGTTATTCTTGGTTATAAGCCCATTTCTTTTGCCTTCTGGAATATCCTATTCCAATTTCTCCACTCCCTTTTAGTGGTGACTGCTAAATTGTGTGTGAACCTGACTGCGGCTCCTCAGTACTTGAAATTTTTTTTTCTTTCTGGTTACTTATTAGGAGTTTTCATTTTGAAGTTTCTTTCAGCACATGATTGGTGAATCCTTTCTACTGCAACCTTGCCCTCTGGTTCCAAGAAGTTTTCTTTTAAGATTTCATGAAACAGGATGTTATGGTGTTCAGATAGTCCATTGGCTCTTAAATTTTTTTCTCCTTGATGTGTGTTCCTGATCAGTTTTCTTTGCTATGATATACCTTATATTTTCTTCTATGTTTTCAGTCTTTTGATTTTAATGCTTGCCCCATGGAGTTATTGGCTTCTATTTAGACCATTCTAAATTTCAGAAAGTTAGTTGCTTGAGCAAGATTTCATACTTTGCGTGCCAAGCTGTTAATTCTCTTTACAATTCTTTCCTTTATTTCTAGGTTATATGACCAACAAAATGTAGGACTAAACCTTTTTTTTTTCTGATCCCTATGACCTCTCATACCTCTCCAGAATAGATACTATGCACTAAAGATAAAAGCAACTCCAGTTATCTCCATGGTCCATGACACCCGCAGAAAAAGAAAAGTTGACTGCTGTTTTCCCCCCCTTAAACAAACAACATGCACTGAAACAACTACCCTGAGCTCATTTAGCAACCTAACAGGGAAAACATTAACAAAAGAAGGAAATATGCCATCCAGATCTAGAAAATTAGTTCAGACATCTCAGAATAAATACTGCAGAACAAAGGAAGATGATCCAACCCTTGATGAGAAAACAGACCCTGTGAAATTTGAAAACATGCAACCACTACTTACTGATCTTGAGTGGTTCACAAAAGAAATAAGAATTATGAGAGCAGAATTTATAGCCTGCATAGAAAAAAAAATAGTGGGCAGAACAGAAAAATTAGAATTTGCAATGGGAAGTCTCATAAAAAAACAACAGTGAGAACAGACTGGGAATACAAATACACAGAAGTGAAAGACGATCTAGAAGAAAAGCAAAAAATAAAATAACACTAAAAGAAAATATGCTCACTATTCAAATAAAACATACTGATCTTGAAGATATAATGTGTAGAGAGACAATCTAAGGAGCAGAGGTCTTTAAGAACACAACAAAATGAAAAACATGAACTCCATGTGGAATTGCAAGGCCATATATAATGCAAGAAATAGACAAGAGAATTGTCCAGAACTTCTGAACAAAGAAAATGAAATACTGGGGCAGTTAGGGGGTGCAGTGAATAGAGCACTGACCTTGGAGTCAGGAGAACTTGAGTTCGAATGAGGCCTCAGACACTTAACACTTACTAGCTATGTGACCTTGGGCAAATCACTTAACCCCAACTGCCCCGCCTCCCCCCCTTCAAAAAGAAAGGAAAATTAAATACCAATTGAAAGAATTCATAGATTACCTCCAGGAAAAATCTAATTCTTTCCTCTATAACTTTCATTTCTTTTCCAATTTTTTCCTCAGCGCTCTCATTCCATTTATAAACATTTTTAAACTTTTTTTTCAACTCTTGTTTCACCTCTTCCAGGAATTCTAGTTGTTGTGCCTTCACTGTGTTTTTCTCTGAGACTTCATTTTTTGGTTGTTCTGGTGTCACTCTCTTCTTCTGGGTTTGTGTCTTAAGCTTCCTGGCTACCACAGTAGTTCCTCATGGTGGGATTAATTTTTTGTTTGTTCATTCTTCTAGTCTACTTCAAGACTCTGGATCTGATGTTAGGGCTGGGCTCTGTGCACTTCTGTAATGAAGATCTGGGATTGGTCTTGTTGCTACTTTCTTGGGGTAGTGAGTGCTGTATTTTTCTGACAGGGTAGGAACCTGCAAGCTTTCAGTACTCTCAAAGTGGTCTGACCCAGGGCAATGTCTGATTGCTGCTCCCTAGTCTGAGCTCAAGTTGTTGAGTTTTGGTCTGAGCAACAGCAAATGCTACAAGACTCAGTACCTATCAAGCCAGCTGGAAAGATCTATTCTTTCAGAGTGATGGAATTTTAGACAGTCTGGGATTTCTTCCATAGTTATTCCTCTGCAAGCGGGAACTGAGAACCCACTCTGCTCCTAGGGTCTGACACACATCATTGCAGCTGTTGCTGGCTTCTGAACTTCCTTCTTTTTGGTATTTTACCCAGAGTCAACCTACCTGGACATCATAGCCCCTCCTATCCAACACCCAAATTCCCATTCTCAATTTGCCCTGGATCTGAGACCCAGAACTGGTTTTTTGGTGACAAAGTTGCCAGTAGGCACCTGTCCCTGGTACAGTGTCCCAGGAGAGCTTTGGTGATGGTCCTTCATGGTCTGGGATGTCCTCTTGCCTTGGTACTCAGCCTTTCCTTAGGTGTTGGAGTGCTTCTGACCCAACTTGTCCCATGTCTATAGACTTCCTATGCTTAGTTTTCTTGCACAGATGACTCAATGTGACTTTTTCTGGATTTTCCTGTCAGGATTCAATCTGGTGCATTTCCTAGATCTGTATGGAGAAATTTTTTGGAGGGGAGAGTTTGATTGTACCACTTCCGACAATTCCACCATATTGGTTCTGCTCTCTCCCCCTCTCCCAGATCTGCTCTTTTTGAAGTTTATATTATCTCCCACAGGTGACAGGGCAACACACACATTCCAGAAAGACCTAAAATACCAGCTTATTAAGATAAAAATCTCAGGATTCAGTTCTGTTTACTGCTGTCTGGTTTAGTTTCTGCTGACATGTACAGAAGCAATATAATACAATGCAGGGATGTAAAACTCAAAGCCTACAGGAAAAATGGCCAGCAATCCAGATTAAAATGTGATAGAGGAAACATTTAAGAAAATTTTTAAAAAATATAATACAATATAGATAATATTAATTTGTGGTTTTTCTCAGTCAAAGATTCATTTCTATTTGAGTTTGATACCACTGGTATAGTGGAAAGACTACTGTATTTAGCAATGGAGCTGACTTCAGGAGAGTCAATCACTGCAGCTGTGGTGGTTTCCAGACTTCTCAACCCATAAATACCAAAGAGAAAGTAAAAGGTCAGTGGGGAACCCTGTTGTGGAACTGGGTGACAGAAGAGAGCAGTCTGGCCCTGGCCCCGGTGCTAGAGGTGTCTGAGGCACAGTGGCTGCAACTATTGCCACGTGGCCGCCTCTGGGGCTCCTGGCCTGCAGATCTTAGGCGGGGGGCCAAATGATCATTCAGAGGGAAATAGTTCTTGCTTTAACCTGCTTGGATCTGGGTTGCTGCTTTGCTTGGGCAGTGGTCCTGGGGTGAGAAACACCAGTATTCCAGAGTTGTGGTGCCTGTGGAGAGGGCATCCTCCTCAGACCTCTGACAACATTTGCGAAAACCCCAGTGATTTGGGACAAAGCTCTCCACTCCGGAAGAAGAGTTCTACCGTAGCAAAGAGTTCAAAAGTCAAGTCATTGGCTGGCAAGATGAGCAAGCAGAGGAAGTGCTATCAACCCACAGAATCTTTCTTGGGGGAAAAAAAAAGAATCAAAGCATGGAACAGGAGGAAGACAACGAAGTCAGAACTCCTGCATCAAAAGCTTCCAAGAAAAATATGAACTGTTACAGGCCATGGAGAAACTCAAGAATGATTTTGAAAATCAAGTAAGAGAAGTGGAGGAAAAATTGGGAAGAGAAATGAGAATGATGCAAGAAAATCATGAAATGTGAATCAACACCCTGCTAAAGGAGACCCAAAAAGATACTGAAGAAAATAACACTTTGGGGCGGCTAGATGGTGAAGTAAATAGAGCACCAGCCCTAGAGGTTGAACAGGAGGACTTGAGTTCAAATTCGGCCTCAGACACTTAACACTTACTAGTCATGCTACCTTGGCCAAGTCACTTAACCCTAATTGCCCCTCCAAAAAGCCAAAAGGAAAAAAGATAAAAAAAAGAATACCTTAAAAAACAGACTAACTCAAATGGCAAGAGAGGCCCAAAAATCCAATGAGGAGAAGAATGCCTTAAAAAGTCACATTTGCCAGATGGAAAAGAAATTTCAAAAACTCAATGAAGAGAATAATTCCTTCAAAATTAGACTGGAGCAAATGGAAGCTAATGACTTTATGAGAAACCAAGATACTATAAAACAGATCCAAACAAATGAAAAAATAGAAGGCAAAGTGAAATATCTCATTGGAAAAGCCGCTGACCTGGAAAATAGATCCAGGAGAGATAATTTAAAAATTATTGGACTGCCTGAAAGCCATGATCAAAAAAAGAACCTAGAAATCATCCTTCAAGAAATTCTCAAGGAAAATTGCCC
>JAQQSV010018228.1:0-11442 GCA_028646515.1 Pseudochirops corinnae | reverse complement strand
CAAGACAGGCTTTCTGATCAAGTCTCGTTTATTGAATGCAAGGGCATGAGTATATGTGGAAGTAGGTAAATAAGCCACAGGATGCTTCAGGGAGATAAAGCATTCCAGAGAATGGTATGCAAGGAAGCTGACCAGCCATAAAATGTTCTGATAAGATATTGTAAAACATTGACCAGGTGTTGTCTACTGGCCCCCAACACTCCCATGGCCCAGAACATGGTCGGTGCTTAATTAATGCTTGCTGAAGACTAAGAAAAAAAGAAACATACAACAAAATGAGGCACAACACTCAAGATGCTAAAGTTACATAGAAACAAAGAGGTTTCTCTGTTTAGCCCTATCTCCTAGCCTTAACCAAGCCTCCCTTTAGTAATATCCAGTCTAGGAGTGAAAGGAAGGGAGAGACAGAAGGGGTGAGGCTAAGAGTCTAGTGAACCAAAAACATCCCATTCATCATTGTCAAGCCAGGTTAACCTGCCACCAAATGCAAGATCATGATCAGGGAAAACTGGATCAAAAAAGGCAAAAAAAAAAAAAAAAAGTTAACCCTTTTACTAAATACAAAATTCAACAAGGATACTTAGGTGCAGCTCTCTAAACCCTGCCTCCCCCCCAACAGTGGACATATCCACAGCGATAACAACAGCCCCCCAAAATAAACAATTCCTCCAATCCAAAGTCATTCTCCTTCCTCAATACCAGCTGTTATGATTGCCCTAAAGTTCTTTATTTTATTCTCCCTTCCAGAGCTCCAAGATCAAGGGTTAAGAAAGTATTTGGCATCATTAATGCCCCCACACAGCCTAATCAGACCCTGGCTGGTCCCTAAGCCTCAGGCAAAACAAATAATGCCAAGGGCAGTGACAAAGACACTTCCTGATGGACAATCTATCCCAGTGAAAATTCTTACAGGAGAAAAAAAACTTTACTCAAGAATCACATGTGAAAATGAGACTGAGTGCATGGAATACTTTTTTATTGAGATAACAATATTTTATATCCTATTTCCAGGATTCTTGGCTTTAGAATTAGTAGTAAAATTAAGCATATAAAAAACATATTACAAAAGTTATTTATAATATAGCTATATATACAGTAAGATATAGAATATGAAACCAATGAGATTTTCATTAATTTATTTAAATTATAAAATTTAATTTTTTTCTATCCTTTAAACAGAAATTGTACTTGAAGCTCAATACAATTTTAAAGAATCAATAATAGCAATTTTGTAAGGCTATTACAAAAATGCATTAAGCGGTGTATTTTTCCTCCCCTCGATTTTTATTCTTGTGATATTTGGTATAGTCATTGTACAGTTCCTTAAAGACTTCTCTCACACCAGGCTGTAATGAGGTCCTTAGGAAATGGATGTCCCGTTCGATGCATAGGTCCAGGATAAGATAAATTCCCTCCTTTAGTAGGTTCTTCACAGCTGGATACAGAGTCACCTAGAAAGAAAAAAAACTCATTCTTTTTCAAAGTAGGAAACTGTGGGAATAGTCAATGAGAAATAAAACCCATGTTTTAAAAGAAAACCAATTATCTTCCCACAAATTGAGAAAAATTTACTAAAGACAATATAATCTCAAGTATAGTTTTGTATACAGCTTAAATTATTGAATTTTTTAAAAGGGGATGTGGATATGTTTGGAAATTTAGGCTGAGTCTTTAAAAAAGAACAATAGAGCAGCCATCTGGAATTAATTTTCAGAGGACTTGAACTGAGATCACAAAATGATTCTTAAACATTCAGCAGTAGCAAAAATTATCATAATTCCTAACAGTGGGAAGCACACTCATCTAAAGTTTTCCACTTTGCCAATCACTCCATAAGATGTACTCTTTCAGTCAACTATGGTACCATTTAAGAAACAACAGTACAAAAGAATTCATAATAAACTGCAATGCAATTGCTGATTTGAGTAGTATTTAATAGCTGGGGTTTTGGGTATATAAACACAAAGTTCAGGCTGAGAGGGGGTGTGAAGGAAGAATTAGGGTTACTTTTTCCGTCCCAGTGCGAAAACAGGAGCTCAGAAACAGGCCCCTTGAGTCCTAAAACAGAGTGTTATAATTTATAAGCCTGATATGATGACTTAGCTTACTACAAAAGGAATGAACTTATATCATTAATGACATTTTATACCACAAATGAAACTAGAAGACAAAAGGCAGATGAAGCTAAATGGAAGGACGACTCACAGATTCACCCTGGAGAAGTGAAAATAAGGACACCGGTAGAGTTGATCTTATTTGGTGTCCAGTTAATAAATGCCATTTCCTAGGACATTAATCATCTTGAATTGCAGCACTTATGATGAGCAAAAAGACAACCACAAAGATAAACACTGTTTCAATACCTATATTTTTTGTAGGATTAAGAAGTAAAGGAATCTTATGAACTGCTCAAAAGGCCCCTCCAAAGTAAGTCAATACATATTTTTATATTTGGTGACCACAATACACAGGACACAGGAAAAAGGATAGTGAAAAAAGGCTGGAAAACGTGCTGCAGGATGAAGAAAAGAAAGAAACCAAAGGCTTACTGATTATATGGATATTTTACACCTACATATAAAGAATATGTTTGGGTTTTTTTTTCAAGAAGAGAGTTGGAAAGCGCTGCACAAAGTAAGCACCAAATACCATCTGAAAAACCGCATCTCATATAGGAAACAACTAGCTCCTGATTAGATTTCCATCAAATCAGCTGTGTACAGTAAGACAACCAATTTGAAAGAGCAAAGGTCGAAATCAATACTAACCTAGAATAATAAAAACAATAAGTTATAAAAAGCAATCTTTACAGCTCTGACCTGCCCTATAATATAAACAAGCTATTGATTTAAAAAAAAACAGATAAAGAAATAGGCATCAAAACAGAGTGTCACTATGTCCTAAGGAAGTTTAAATCACCATCATCAGCCAAAAAGGGCAAAGAAATTGCTTTAGTCAGCAAATGTTTGGTCTTCTTGACGGGACAGATAACAGAAAAGAGTAATATAAACTTATCTGTAAAATTATCACAACAGAATGAGAATTGGTGGATGGTTGAAAAGGAGAGCAAATTAAATCAGATTGTACCACAAACATTTAAAGGCAAAAGTGGAAAAATAACAAATGAGAAATAAAAAATATTCGCACAGATTTCTATAACAAACCATTTTCTCCATTACTGACAGTCGGCCCACTGGTGACATCTGAACTCTTCACATTACAGCCCTCCGTATATCGAACGTAAAAGGACCAGTCAAGAAGCAGAGGAGGAAGAAGCAGCAGAGCCCAGTTTTTTTTTCCTCCATTCACCATACACTACTCCAAGAAAAATCTAAAAAGAACACTGAGTAGAGATAAGGGAATCTTAGAAAAGTCAGAGTGGATCATCTTTCCAGCCCAGAATCACAAATTTGACCCACAGGTAAGTGATCGGGACAGAATTTGTGGAACAAAGGTGAACCACGATTAGGCTAGCTGTGATACAAAAGCAAATTACATCAATAAAAGTTTTTTTTTTTAACTAACCTACACACTTAACAAAACATAGCTCAATGAAGGCTCTTGTATCTCATATTCTACAATGGACTTTCATTTCAGTTGTATGACTGAAAAGACTAAAGAATAAAACCTCCCACTGTGGAATACTTTAGTGAAACACTTAAAAAAAAAAAAAAAGTTTGGTAGCACAAAACATTACCTTCCTTTAAAGAAAATGCCCTGAACAAAACATTTCCCATGCATGTGTTAATAATGTCAAACAAAGATGACTTTAAATAATAGAGGAAACATTGATTAATAACCCTCTGGTTAATAATGCTGAATGAGGCATACAACAATTGCTAGCTATTATTTCCCTTTTTTTCCACCAGCTGTACGGCTTTTGGACAGTTCAGTCTTTGTACTCACATCTCCTCAGTGTTCTTTGACCCTCTGATTGGACCCTGACTGGAGGGCAGGGCTAGGGGCCCCGAGGTCTCCATTTAAGGAAGAGCTGATAAGCACAGTCTTTTCCCCATTTCCCATCAGCTACATTGCTTCTGAACTTCTGTTATCCTCCCAAGCCAGGTACCTTTCCCCTGCTCCCCCACAAACACATTTTTCAGCTTCCTTTTGTATGTTGTCATCTCCCACTGGAATGTAACCTCCTTGAGGAAAGGAACTATATTTCTTTTTATTTGTGTTTGTATCTACAGTACTTAGCACAGTGCCTGGTACATAAAGTTTAATGAATGTTTATTAATTGTTGAGTAATTTGCAAAGTGCTGTATAAATATTTTGTCCTTTCGCCCTCACAACAACCCTCTGGGACAAGTGAAATTATTAGTCCCATTTTGCAGATAAGGAAGCTGAAAGGGGCTAAGTAACTTGCTCAGAGTCCCAAAGCTACTCAGTGCCTGAGGAAGGATTTAAATCTAAATCTTTCTGACTTCAAGTCAACAATCAATCCATTATGCCTGTGCACAAAACATATTTGTGCTCAGCAAAGTTGTCTGCCATTGTCAGGGAGAGGTGTCAGGTGTAGAGCTCCAATAGAGGATGGCTCCCCTGTAGCCCTTCCTTGTGGCCGATGAGGTCCTCATGATGCTCCCATTTGTGTATGGCATTGTGCTGACTGCATTAATGCCCAGAACATTGCAACAGCTATAAATGAATTCTATAATCAATGAAGAATTCAGCCAAACCATCCATGTAAAAAAAAAAAAAAGCAGATAGAGAATGCCTGCTGTCCAGACTATGATATTCAGTTGGTCACAATAAGTCAATTAACAGAAATATCACGATAAGAAAGAAACACGTTGAACATGGAAAAAGAACTGGACTTAGAACTGATTATAAGGAGGCTAGACTGCCTTTGGGAAATTGTGCAAAGCTTCTGATGATACCAAGCCTCTTCCTCCAAAAGTGGCTTATCTTTTTTAAAGCCAGTAATTCTTCCCCTGACGTTACAAGGCTGTGAAACCATCCCACTTATGTGAATGCTCCTTTTCAGTCTACTCTGATAGCTCCTCATTCACATCATACCATAGGTATGTCTAACCATAGGTGTGTCTCAAGGTTCTGTTCTGGGACCTCTTCTCTTTTCCCTCTATACTACTTCACTAGGTAGTCTCATCAACTCCTAATAACTATCTTTATGCTGATGATTCTCAAATCTACTATCTTGCTCCACCCTCTCTGCTGATCTACAATTCTCACTTCTTAAGACATCTTAATTAAACATATCAAAAGCAGAACTCACAGTGTTTCCCCCTAAATCTGCAAAGAAACCCCTTCCTTATTACTATAGAGGACAACACCAGTGCACCAGGCTCACAAGCCAGTCCCCCCCAGGAGCTATCCTTGGCTCCTTACTACCTCTCATATCCCCTTTGCCCCAATATCCAATCTGTTGCCAAGGCCTATTGACTTCACCTCTGCAAGAGCTCTCCTATGTGGCCCCTTCTCTCCTCTGACACTGCCACCACTCTAGTACAGGCCCTCATCACCTTACTGATAGACTACTGCAATAGCCTTCTGAAGAGTTTGCCTGCTTCATGCCTCTCCCCCCTCTAAACCATCCTCCCTTCAACCACCAAAGTGATTTTCCCAAAGCACAGGTCTGACTATGTCACTCCCCTACTCAATAAACTCTAGTGGTTCCCTACCACATTCAAAGCCCTTCATAATCTAGTCTCCTTCTACCTTTCCAGTCTTCTCATCTTCATTAGCCCTTCCCTGTGGCTGATGAAGTTCTCAAGATGCTCCTATTTGTGTATAGCATCGTGCTGACTTCATTAATGCCCAAAACACTGCAACAGCTATAAATGAATGCCAAAATCACTGAAGAATTCAGCCAAACAAGTCATATGAAAAAAACAATCAGATGCAGAATGTTTGTTGTCCAGGTGTATTCTCAACACGTATGGTCTGACGTTGAACTCTTGTCTGTTCCATGAGCAAGGCACTCCATTTCTGAACTCCAGGCATTTTTTCTGGTTGTTCTCTATGGCTGGAATGCTCTCCCTCCCCAACTTTGCCTACTGACTCCTCTGGCTTCCTTTAAGTCCCAACTAAAATCCTATCTTGTATGGAAGCCTGTCCCAATTCCTCTAAGTTCTAGTGCCTTCCTGCTGTTAATCCTTTTTTTTTCTTCTATAGAGAGCTTTCTTTGCATATGCTTGTTTGCATGTAATCTCCCACATTAGACTGTAAGCTCCTCGAGGGTAGAGATTGCCTTTTGCCTCTTTTGGTAAACCCGGTGCTTAGCACAGTGTCTGGCACAGAGTAGGTACTTAATAAATGTTTATTGTATTAATAAATGTTTATTATTTACTGGAAGTACTTCTTGAGTGGCAATGGAAAGGCTCGATTATCAAAGAAGAATTACACATTACAAATTAAGTATGTCATTAAGGTTTTAATGACTAGATGAGCCACTCAGATATGAGGAGTTAGGGATCACTGATGGCAGTTTACATGCTGCATGGGTAACCAACTGTCAAGAAACTTGGACAAAGGTCCCCGGTAAGTTGGGTGGATCGTCTGTATTGGATTTATGGGAGGATATGATCAGGCAGGACTATCCTTACCCATGAGAGTATATAAACCATTGAAATATCAATCACATTATGCTACATTCCATGAAAAATTTAAAAGATAAGCAGACCATATACCTTTTATAGCTATGGAGAGGAGATGAATTCTCAACCAAAAGATAGGGGCAATTATTAAAAAAATAGATGTTAATTAAATTAAATTGAAAAGCATGCATCAAAGGTAATCCTATGCTGACATCGGGTCATAGCTGCAAACATATCTCCAGACTCTGTTTACCCTGCCCTAGAAATTCTAAATCAGAAGCAACACAAAGCTATGTCCAACTCCATCTCACTTATGCCTAAAACTGTCTAAATTCACTATCTGGGGATGAGACAAGAGATGCGGCCTGGTTTAGATATGAAGTCTAATTATAAATGTCAAGAAGTCAACACACACTGGTCCTACTTTAGCAAGTTTTTCTATTTCTTTACCAAATTTCACCTAAACATGAAATAATAATGAATAGCACTTTTCTTTTCTTTTTTTTTTGCTTTTTGGAAGGGGGGAAGGCAGGATAATTGGGGTTAAGTGACTTGCCCGAGGTCACAGGGCTAGTTTTTGTGTTAAGTGTCTGAGGCCGGATTTGAACTCAGGTGCTCCCGACTCCAGGGCCAGTGCTCTATTCACTGTGCCACCTAGCTGTGAAGTGCTATTCATTGGGCAGCTAGGTGATGCAGTGAATAGAGCACTAGCCCTGGAGTCGGGAGCACCTGAGTTCAAATCCGGCCTCAGACACTTAACACTTACTGGCCGTGTGACCTCGGGCAAGTCACTTAACCCCAATTACCCTGCCTTCCCCCCTCAAAAAAGTGCTTTTACACACATCATCTCATTTGATCCTGATAATAGTGAGGTAGACAGTATACAAATCACTATGCTCATTTGACAAGGAAACTGCTATTAAGTGACATGCCCCTATCTAAAACTCTGGGCTGCTAGCTTCCAGTACAGTGTTCTTTCCACTTCACCATTCTGAGATTTAACTGAAAGTTTAACTCCACAGTAGCCCAATCTAAAAATGAAGTAGAGATGATGAAAAATGCCTGAAATTTTGCTTCAAAATTAGAAAAAGTTGTCATTTTTTTTTTACCTTTGCATAAGTGGAGTGCAGGTGAGTGCCTTGCACAGAGTAGTTTCTTTAAAAATTGGTTTGAATTGTTGTTGAATCACTGGACAAGTAATGAAAAATCCATAAATAGCTTGGAAATCCTTAGATTACAAGAACTGTATAAATTATTTATTCTGTAGACTAATAATCTATGGCAAAAGCTATAAAGCTGAACTGGAGGGAAAGGAGTTGGAAGTGGCAATAATTTCACTATCTTGCCAACATTACTGCATGGAAGGATCATTAAAATTTTAATATTCTGTATGTCATGCATTGCTTCTTCTCTGGACTGCACAGACTGCTGATTGATTCTCTCACCCCTACCAACTCTCCACCCTGAGAAAAATTTAAAGGAAAATTAAAGGAAAGATTTAAACAGCTGCAACTGCTGTCTTGTTTTTAATTACACTTATAAATGTTTTATAATCTACATACATAGCAACACTCATCTGGAAAGATTTATGATTCTCAGGCAGAAAACTCTAATGCATATGGAATTTTCTTCATTACTAAATTAAACAACAAATTAAAGCCCAAATGTTAAATGTGCTGCCAAGGGGGTCTGGGAGCCTGAAGGCTTTGATAACTCCCAAGGCATTCTGGCAGCCTAGATAACAAATTGAGGAGTGAAAGTCACAAATGAAGAATGAAGCCAAGATATTGTAGGCTTCTCATGCAAAATATATCCCAGAATAATAGTTAGCAACTCAGAAGTTCAAAATTTTGCTTTTCTTCATTAAATTATCTAAGGTAACTAGGTTTCATCTACTTTTAAAAAAGGAAGAAAAAATAGCTTTCCTCATAAAAGATGCTTAAGGATTAATTACTCAAGTACTTAAAAATATTTAGAGCCAAATAAATGCTGAAAAATAATTCTTGGTAAACTTTATTATGGCCCCAGATCTCATTTCAGTAAGAATAATTTTAAGTAATTGCTTTGTGCTGCTGCCACATATCCTTGCCTGTTTTGTAAGACGTAAAAACACAGTTTCAGTCACCATCTACAGCTGCCATTTCAATCCTCCTCAAACCTCGGTCAAACATTCATACTAGAGTCATCCCCATTTGCTACAGTGGATGGGGGGGGGGAGCCAGAAAGTTGGGATTTAGGCAGCAATTAGGTATCTTTAAAACAAGTCTTTATTGATATTTTCTGTTTCTTACATCACCATAGTATCCCATGTGTCCTTTTTTCCTCCCCTTCCCTGAGAGCCATCCCATATAACAAATGTTATTCCCTAGGGAGGGGGGGAAAAGTCAACACAACAGGTCAACACATTGAAAAAGTCTGAAAATGTGCAATTTGTAATACCTCTGGACCTCTGATCTCCAAGAAGGGATAGGTTATGGATGTCTTTTCATACTTCTTTATTTCAGTCCTGCTTAATCTTTGTAATTTTGTTATATTTGCTTTGGATTGGGAGCAGCTAGGTGGCACAGTGCATAGAGTACCAACCCTGCGTGAGTTCAAATCCAGCCTCAGACACTTAACACAAAACTAGCCGACTAACCTTGGGCAAGTCACTTACCCTCAATTGCCCTATCTTCCCCCCTTCCAAAAAAAGCCCTATACATTTGCTTTTGATTGTTTAGTATGCCGTTGTTCTTTCCATTTACATTGTTGTGGTCACATGCGGTTTTCTTGGCTCTGCTTCTTTCACTCTGTATCAGTTCAGATAGATCTTTTCATGCTTCATTGTATTCATCTCACACACTGCTTATAGCATAACTAATATTAGTATCACATTGCATTCATGTACCACCGTTTGTTTGGCCATCCCCCAAACAATGGGCATCTACTTTGTTTTCTGTTTAAAATTTTTGAGGAATTGCTCTTGAATGATATTGGTCAATAGTTTTCTTTCTGTGTTTTATTTTTCCCCTGGTTGAAATATTAGAACTATATATGTCTCATAAAATTATTCTGGCAGGGTGCTTCCTTTTTCAAATTTTGAGAATAATTTGTGAAGTACAAATCCAAACTGTTCTTTAAAGGCTTGACAGAATTCTGCCAGGAATCCATCAGGATCAGGAGCTCTTTTCTTTGGTAGTTCCTTTACAATGAGATCTATTTTCTTTTCTAAGTCTGGGTTACTTAAGATCTTCATCTGCTCTTCGGATAGTTAGGTATTTTATATTTTTGAAAGTATTCCTCTACTTCTTTGTGTTAGTATTTAAGTGTGCATAATATGTTCTGATTATTCATTTTATTTCTTCTGGTTTTGCTATGACTTCATCTTGCTCATTTACTATTTCACTGATCTAATTTTCTGCTCTCTTCTTTTTAATCAAGTTAGTTAAGGGCTTATCATTTTTATTTTTTCAAAGAACTGGCTTTTAGTTTTGTCATTTCAATGGGGTTTTGTGCTTATTTCAGATTTATTTGTTGGCCTTCTAATTTTTTAAAATGCATGTTTAGTATATTAATCCTTTCTTTTTCTATTTTTTTTAATGCACTTTTGTTCAGGTAAGATTTTCTCCATGAGGACTACTTTAGCTGCACCCCAGAAATTTTGGTATGTTGTTACATCATTATAATTTTCTTTTACATAGTTGTTAACTGTTTTCATGATTTGTTCTTTCATTCACTCATTATTTAGGATTTCATTGTCAATTCTCAATTTGAGTCTTTTGTTTGTGGTCCCAGAACTAATTTCTTTTTTTTTTTTTTTTTTGCTATTAAGTAATATTTAATTTTTCCCCAAGTATATATAAAGACAATTTTTAACATTCATTTTTTAAAAATTTTGAGTTCCAAATTTTCTTCCTCCCTTTCTCACCTCCCCCCTTGCTGAGATGGCAAGTAATCTGATATAGTTCAATCACTGCCCTGTGGTTTGTAAAAGATGTATTACTATTTCTGCCTTTTTACATTTGTTTGTGATATCTCTCTAACCTAGCACAAGGACAAGGACAATTTTTGTAAAAATCCCATACGATGTTGGGAAATATGTATGTACTTTTGTTGTCCCATTTAGAAGATATCATATGCTTTTTAACTCTGGTTTCTCCAGAAATTTGTTTAGTTCCATATTTTTCCTTTCTTAGTTAGGTATTTGTATAGGAATAGGGTGATAACAAACTCAAAGCTAGTTCTTTGATAAGGAGGTAAGTGCCCATTCATCGAGTCATTTCTCTAATGATAAATTCTCCAATGAGTATACTGCTATTCTGATCATGTTTACTAAAGCAAATAGGTATACGTGTGTGTGCACACGCATGCACACACGCACACACACACTATCTATTTATATAAATACCACCTAATATTTGTAAAGCAACTCTCAGTTTATTAAAAGGGTAGTCACATGTATTAACTCATTTGATACAACTAGCTAATTAAGAACAAGAAGGGTGGTGGTTATTGTCCTCATGCATTTTGGCATGACTTATGATTTCACTGATGTAAAGAATGCTCAGGGAGGAAATTGCTTCTATTAATGTAGCTCAATACCTTCGCTACAACTTAGAGAGTTGTCTCAAGCACTCAGCACTTTAATAGGGTCACACAGTCACCATGTGAGAGGCAGGACTTGAACCTAGCTCTTCCTGATTCAAAGGCCAGCTTTCTATCTACTATGCTATTTTAAAAAATAAACACTCAGCCTTGCATATGATATTCTGGAGATCAAGGGAGCTAGGATTAAAACCAAGAATCACCTACCCAACAAAATTGAGTATAATGTTCCAGGGGAAAATAAGGTCATTCAGTGAGGTGGAGGACTTTCAAACATTCTTGCTGAAAAAACCAGAAC
>JAQQSV010018227.1:0-11443 GCA_028646515.1 Pseudochirops corinnae | reverse complement strand
ATACTTGGACCATTTATCAATTGGGGAATGACTTGTATTCTTATAAATTTTACTTAATTCCCTGTATATTTTAGAAATGAGGCCTTTATCAGAGACACTGGTTGTAAATATTCTTTCCCAATTTCCCACTTCCCTCTTAATCTTGGTTACATTGGCTTTGTTTGTACAGAAACTTTTCAATTTAATGTACTCAAGGTTATCCATTTTGCATTTTATAATGCTCTCCAATTCTTTTTTGGTCATAAAGTCCTTCCTATTCCATAAATCTGACAAGTAAACTATTCCTTGCTTCCCCAGATTATTTATAGTGTCAGCCTTTATACCTAGATCATGCACCCATTTAGACTTGACTTGGGCGTACAGTGTTAGATGATGGTCTATGCCCAGTTTCTGTCATACTATTTTCCAATTTTCCCAGCAGTTTTTGTCAAATAGTGAGTTCTTATCCCAGAAACTGGGGTCTTTGGGCTTATCAAACAGTATGTTACTATAATCATTGACTATTGAGTATTGCTTTGCTTTCTGAGTGAGCTCAAAATGCCCCTTCCTGTGTCAGCAACTACAATCTAATGGGAAAGACAACATGCCAATAAGAGGTTTATGAGATAACTGTGAGATAACCTTAGAGAACAGACATTAACACTAAGAACAACCAAGAAAGGCTCCTTGCTGAAGGCCATATTTTACAAGAAGCTTGAAGGAAGCCAAAGAAGCCAAATGAACCAACCACAGCTTTGCTGGAAATTGTGCTGATTGAGGAACCAACAAGGTCAGATAAAGCTGAACATTCTCCCATTTATGACTACCAAGGACAAGGTGACTTGACCCAAACACTATCTTAAATAATGGGACTTTTCTTATCTTGCTCCTTTATGGACATATGCTGTATTTTGTTATATTATGTCATGTTAATGATAGAAGAAACACAGATATCCTGGATCTATAATTTTAATTGACACTTTAACACTTTTCCTATCTTATTGTATTTATAGCCTATCCAATTAAGAAAATTCCTTTCTCATATTATGGCTATCACATATGGAGACTAGTTTTAGCTGACATAGGCATCCTGAGCCAGGAAGGGAGGGAAGGGTAAGAAGGAATTTTTCTGAAGATATAAAATCCCCTTTTGTCTGTCCTTCCTTGGGTTCGTTATCTACAATTAAATCCCTTGCATAACTCTATACACATATTCCAAAAACTTTGAGAGAAATAAATATGCACATGCAGCTTAATTTTGTTTGTCTCTCTAAGAACAAACTCAGTAATGGGTGACCCCCTCAAAGAGCATATATTATAACATGTCTAATTGGGAGGAAATGTGTACACATGTAAGTGAAGCAATGGTATTGATCAGGGGATCATTTATCAAATAAGTCCTTCAACTGACTTGCTAAAATTACTAAGATTCTAAAGCTTTCAAAAAGTTAGTGGAAAATTTACTTCAGTTAAAGAGGTGAGTGGTGAATGGACAATTTGTATGTGAAAAGCTCTGGAAAGTAAACTGAGAATTGATGGAGACAATGTACTTCCCAAAGGATGGGGATAGCCAGGTGAATTTAAAAATGAAAGCACCAACCTTGCTAGTAATCCTGCTGTGGAGTTGAGGCAAGAAGAAAGACAACTTTGGAGGAAGAATTCAGTCTTTGGCTTTTCTTTTTGCTTTTTGAAGAATGCAGCAAGGAAGAAGAGAATTTCTTTCTCTTCCTCTTTACCCCATTAGCAATTTTTCTTAGTGCTTCATTTCAATAATTGCCTTTGCTTTAAGCTAATTGTATCTTCTAGTTGACTAGTGAAAAGTAAGCCCATTGGTGGGGGCTCATAAGTTAGAGTTTTAGGAATACCTTGAATTTAGGGTAATTACTCTGTGTCCAGCCTTCAAGGACAAGTTGGAGAGGTAGCTCTGAGGAGTTCTATACTGTAGGGGTTCATCCAGGATTTCCAGCTTGAGTCTTGTAGTATTTGAGGAATCCATAGGGGGAAATGTATTTTTTCCTTGTATCTTCCTGTGATCTTCTACACAAAGGGTATGGATTTTCAGGTTGTCCAGATAGTGAGACCTGGCTTGCTATTATGCTGTCAGAATGAATTTGGAATTGGTCCTGAGCCATACTGACGTATTCCCAGAGCCAGAAAATCCACCCTCCCAGTGACATTTACAGAATTCTTGAGGAACATAGCCCTTTGAGTACTTGAAGACAGCTCTCATGTTCCTTTTGAGTTTGTTTTTTCCCCAGATGAAACATCCCTGGGTCCTTCAACCAATCTTCTTCAGAGTGTGGAAAAGGGAACAATGTCTTAAGGAGGCTGGCGTGGTAGGTTAGGTCAGATTGTGAAGGGATTCAAGTGGCCAACAAGAAGTTCAATTTGATCCTAAAGGTCACAGGCAGCCTCCAGAGTTTATTGGTGAGAGAAGTAATATGGTCATATGACCATATGGCCAGACCTGTGCTTTGGGAAAATCCCTTTGGTGGCTGAATGGAGGGTGGACTGGAATGGAGAGAGGCTAGGCAGACAGACCCCTCCCCCCATCAGCTACTGTGATGGTCCAGGGGTGAAAGGATGAGGGTCTGCACCAGAGTCATAGACACATGCAGATAGAGAGAGGCTGGATGAGAGCGATGCTATCAATCAACATAGAGATGATAAGATTTTCTGACTCATTGTTTATGTGGATCTAAAGGACGATGAGGAGTCAAGGTTGGGACTTTGAGTGACTGGGAGGATGGATGCTACTATTGATTGGTGTTCATCAAGTTTAAAAAACCAAAAATTGAAATTGAAAAAATAAGGGGAGAGGGCAAAGTGTGAGATCCTTAAGGATAAGGGTGGTCTTTTGCCCTTTCTTTGTATCCTACTGCTTAGTACAGTACTTGACCCATAGTAGGTGCTCAATGTATATTTAGTGATCCTGACTCTGCTGCCATTTTTTATAAAAAGATAGAGGGATGCACACAAAAAAGAAACACAAAGAAACAAGAGACAGTCAATAAGCATGCATTAAGTGCCTACTGTATACCAGGCACTATGCTAGGAACTTAGGACACAAAGGAAGGCAAAAGGCAGTCCCTGCCTTCAAGGAGCACATAGTCTAATGGAGAAGATAACTTGTAAAGAATTAGATAAAGCAAACATCAAAAAAATTATTATTGATATTATTTAATTAGTAATATAAGTATTTGGAAATCATTGACAGAGGACACTAGCAGCAAGGGGCATTGGTAAAGACTTCCTGCAGAAAGAAGGGTTTGAGCTGGAACTTAGAGGAAGCCAGAGAAGCCAAGAGGAAGAGATGAGGAAGGGGAAGAAGAAAGCCTGGGAAACAGGAGGGTCTTGTTGGAGGAACAGGAAGGACACCAATATCTCTGTGCTGTAGAGTGTAAGCAGTGGGAAGAGTTTAAAGTTCAAGAACCCAGAATGCATTCAAACA
The DNA here is from genome assembly GCA_028646515.1 of Pseudochirops corinnae. NCBI lineage: Eukaryota > Metazoa > Chordata > Mammalia > Diprotodontia > Pseudocheiridae > Pseudochirops > Pseudochirops corinnae. The sequence continues at coordinate 8,013 of JAQQSV010018227.1, read as the reverse complement.
GCACATAGGGCTTTATATTTGATCACGGAGGTGACAGGAAGCCAAAGGAGTTACTGAGTAGTGGGATGGTGACAAAGTGAGATCTGGGCTTTAGGAAAATCACTTTGAAAGTCAAGTGATGGACTGAGTGGGGAGAGCCTTGGGCCCAGGACACTCAGCAGCAGCTACTGCAGTCATCTAGGTGTGAGGAGATGAGATTCTGCACTGGTGTGGGGACAGGGTCAGAGGAAAGAAGGGGCTCTTAGAGAGATGTCAAAAAGGTAGAAATCAGACTTGTCAAGAGATTGACTTTGGAGACCAAGAGTGTGGGGGGAGGATGACGCCTAGGGGAGTCTGGGGGTCTGGGATGATGGTGGTGCCCTCAACAGAAAGAGCAAAGTTTAGAAGTGGGGAAGGTTTGAGAGGAAAGAAGGGTTCAGTTTGGGACATGCTGGGAGTTCTAGATCTAGGACATCCGGCCCAAGGTGTCCACCAGGCAGTTGGAGATATGTGACCAGAGCTTAGGACAAGTGGTGATGCAGGGACTCAATGAGGCATAACCAAGGACAGAGCAAAAGTGGAACCAGGGATAGAGTGGAAGAGTTCCGTTCATGCAGTGAGTCTGGAACTGCCCATCTTGCAGATTGCCTCGAGGCTGGTGAGGACTCTGGTTTGGTGACCAGGTTAAGAATTTTAGCAACCTAGAACAAGGAGAGTTCTTAGAACTCTCTGAAGTCAATGCCCACATACTGCACAGAAGGGAAATTGAGGCAGAGAGGGGGACATGGACCAGGCCAACCATCCACTGTGACATGGGGCAGACCCTCATCTCCACTGGGTTTTCCTGATGTACCAATACCTGGGTCCTTTAGAACAGTCAGTACCCCAGGGCGCTCCCTCATCTGTAAAGAGGAAGGAGCTACTTCCTCCAGGCATGAGAGAGGGAGGAGGAAGGAAGGTGTGGTGGTTATAGGAAACTCCAGGCTGGGTTTGTTCCATCCCCAAGCTGGGCCACCAGCCTTCCATCCAGCCCCAGGGCCATCGTGTCTCCCCATCTCCCTGTTCTGCTGTGTCTTGGTGAATCCTGGGAAGGGAGAATCCCAGGTTCCTGATATGGGGTTATCAAGGGTGGGAGCAGCCTGGGTGACCATCATGTCCTTCCCCTCTCCCCCATTTTACAGCAAAGAAAAGAAGCCCAGAGTGAGAAAACAACTCCCCTGAGGTCACCCAGGACTGTAATTAACCCAGATGCCTCCCCCAGGTCCTGTACCCTCAGTCTACACCCTGCTCCTCCCTCCATCTCCCCTCCCCCAGCCCAGAGCTTTGGTAGGGAGGCTGAAGATTCTGGGCAGGGCTGATGGGGCCTTTTCTGACAGGACTGTATCTGAGCTGGAGGATCAAGGCACAAGACCGTGAGTTCTCCCCTTCCCCAACCCCCTCCCTTCCCTCCCTTCCCCTCTCCTCTCTCTCTCTCTCTCCCCCTCTCCTCTCTCTCTCTCTCCTTCTCTCCTCTCTTCCTCCTCCCCCCACCTTCCCCCATCTATCCTCCCCTGTCCCCTGTCTCGGTATTGACAGCATCCCCTGGGGTACTCCACACCCCAAGGGAGGATAGACTGAAGGGTCAGAGCTAACCTACTGGGGTTACTCTGGGAGGGGCCTGGGGACAAGAGGCAGGGGCAGCATGGGAACCCTCTGGAACTCCAGGCTCTAACTTCCTTCCAGATCTCCTGCCCAAACCCTCCCTCTGGGCAGAGCCAGACAATCTGCTGCCTGTGGGGACACTTGTGACTTTCTGGTGCCAAGGCCCATCTAGGGCTTTAGGCTATAAGCTGGAGAAAGTGGGAAGCTCTTGGTTTATGCTATCCTACCCTTATGGGAATAAGACTTCATTCTCTCTGGGAGAAGTAAGAGTAGAAGCTGCAGGGCTTTATCATTGTCAGTACTGGACCTCATCTGGCTGGACAGATTCCAGTGACCCCCTGATGCTGATTGTGACAGGTGAGGAACAGCCCCCAGCCTCCAGCCTTCACTCAGGGCTCAGTCCCCACTAAATCATCCCCTCCTTAGCCCCCAGCTTGCCCCCAGGTCTAGACACACACACACACACACACACACACACACACACACACACACACACACCCTATCTAGGGCCACATAGAAGATGGTATTCTCAACTCAGAACATAGAATGGGTAGCCATTAAGGGTCTCAGCCTTAGGGTAGGGACCTCTCCAAGGATGGTTTTCATCCCACAGCTGGGGGAAGGGGAATGAACCCTCCCACAGCACAACTCTCCCTTTGAGCTCTGACCTAGGCACAGAGCAGGAGTGCTCCCCTGTGACACCAGGGTCTCCTTTTCCCAGGCTGGTATGGCAAACCCATCTTTTCCATCATGCCCAGCTCTGTGGTGGCCCCAGGGCAGACTGTGACCTTCCACTGTCAGTCTTTATATGGCCTGGATGGCTTCATGATGTCTAAAGACCACATAGACAAAGTGACCCCTCATTCTGAATGGAGGACTCTGGCCAACTTCTCCATCCCAGCTGTGACAGCTGCCCATGGTGGAACTTACCAGTGTTATACTTTTCATAGTAACCTCCCCTATGTGTGGTCAGCCCCCAGCAAACCCTGGTCCTCAAGATCACAGGTGAGATATCCCCAACATAACCCCTTTCCCTGTCCTCTCCCAATGCCCCCTAGCTGTCCTTGACCCAAGACTGGCAGCTCTGTGCTTAGCCCTGGGGAGTTGGAGGATTGTGCCCCAGGACTCCTAGGGGCATCCTGGGCGGGAGACAGGGAAGAGGGTAGGGAGAGGGAACAGGGTCTAACAGCATGGGGAGGTGGGGTAGAGTACACCTCCCCTGCCCTGCTCTCCTCCTTGCTCCCTCAGGAGAAGACACGGTATCTAGTGGGACCAGGAAAGGGGGAAGTTACAGGAAAACTTGGGAGGGACGGCCTGGATGGGGAGAGAGAGGACAGGACAAGTTAGGCTACCTGTGTTCTTCCCACATTCCCAGACACTCCTGAAGAGTGCTGCCTCCCAATTCCCAGAGAACCAGATTCCACAAGCCGTGAGTAACCTCAACCCAAGCTGGGTGTCAGGGGGCAGGGTGGGGAGGATCTCAGCCATTCTCAGTGCCCTCCCTGTCCCAGGGACAGAGCCCTGTCCCAAGGGAGCCCAAAAGGGCAGAAGAAAGGGTCCCAGGAGATCTGGGAAGAGGGAAGGGAGATAGCTTTCCAAATTAAATCAGAGTGCTAGAGGAAAAAATGGAAAAGAAATGAGAGCTATAGAAGAAAAATTTGGAAAGGGAATACCTAAGTGAATAAAGACTTGTAGGAATCAGATCACATCACTGTCAGCCCAATGGCCTCTTGAAGATGATGGAGTGCAGCCCCTCCATCCCCCCCCTTTTTGTACAGATGGGACTGAGGTCCCAGATAGGGGTCCAGACTTGTCATCTAGTCAATGGAGCCCAGGTCTCCTGACTATCAGCCTAGGCAGTCTCTGAGCTGGCCTTGCTGGGTCTCTAACCCTGCTTCCTTCCTCATTCCCAGAAACCTCTTTTCCAAAGCATTCGGATCTGCTGTTTGGTGAGTAACTAGAAGATTCTTATACCAGCCCTGAGATGGATGTTAATTGAAGGTTTATTTCTCCCTCCTCCCTGCCCCCAAAAGCTGGAGTGCCATTAATTACATATCACTTCCCCTTGAGCACCATCTCTGCCTTCTACCCCTCCTCTGGGGACTGTCCAGAAAAAGGGAACCTAAAGAGAGCTGATATCTCCCCCTTCACATTGGGGGCTGACTCCTCCTTCCCACACTCACAATGGGGAGGATACCCCCCAAGTACCATGATGGTGTTAACAGTGTCCCCTGTGCCTTGATCTCCACACCAAGGTCTCCCTAGGCTCGCAGCAAGCATCCTGATGGGAATCTTAGTACTTAACATCCTGTTCTTCCTCTTCCTTCTCTTCTTCCTCCTTCAACACTGCAGCCAATGTCCGGCTAGACTAAGTGAGTTCTTGGGGCTGGGGATGGCCTTGGTCAGAGGCCATGAGACACTGGCTGAAGCCCCCTGAAATCTAACCCTGACTCTTCTTGCAGAGACCAGGGGCAAAGTGGCAGAAATCAGAGAGACCCTGAGAAGGTAGGGGACCTAGATATATCCTGATTCCCCTTGAGCCCCTCCCCAGTGATTCCATTCAACTTCCCAGACCTCCCCCTTCACTTTCTGTGCCTTCTTGCTTCCCAGCTCTAACCCAGGGGGGACATCCCTAGAGGATACCCTGTGTGAGTGAGAGGGGCAGGGGCAGGCAGAACCCGGGGGGACCCGAGGGAAGAGCCTGGGCCTGGGCAGAGCCAGGGGCCTGGCCCCTCATGCCTTCTCCTCTTGCCTCCAGATGCTGCTGTGAATGATGGTACACAGACAGAGGAGGCCAGACAGGAGGACCCTGCTGCGAGTCACTCACAGATCTCCCCTGGAGGAAGAGGCTTCCCAGGGACACCCACAGCTAGGAGGGGACAGGGTCCTTCCCCCTCCTCAGCCCTCCTGCCCCACCTCTCACTGCATCCATCCATTCCCTCCTGCCAGGCTCCTGAGAGCGAAGGCCCTTAGGAAGTGACCTATGCCCAGCTGAATCTCAACAGCCTCAAGGCTGGGACCAAGGACCCTCCCCCCTCTGGACCAGAGGAGCCCAGCCTCTATGCTGCTCTGAGGTGAGCTCAGCCTGAGCCCAGGGGAGCCCAGGAGGAAGAGACCCCTCCCCATTCAGCCCCTGCTTTCTGAGGGCAGACCCTGTCCCAATCATTGACCCAGGTGTTAGGAGCCTTTCCCATTACAGCAAGTACCCAGTAATTTGATTTCTGTTGTGGCAGCCAGGAGGCTGGTGTGTCTGGCCTTGCTGGGTCAAAGAGGTAGTGTTTGTAGCCTACAAGAGCTCCTCTACTTTCTACAACCTACCAAAAAAAAAAAAAGCAGGCTCTCACCTTATCAATGAACTCACTGATAAGGAAGTATGAAAGAATCTGCCTGCTGGGTGGGTCTACCCTCCAGCTGCCAGCTCTTCTCCTCAGAATAGGAATAAGAAGAAGAATGGTCATGAGTGACACTGATATGGCCCTTATTCTGTGTCTGACGCTATGTCGAGCGCTCCACACACATGTTCTCTTTTTGATCCTCACAACTCTGCAAGGTAGGGGCTCTATTCTCCCTGTTTTATAGATGAGGAAGCTGTAACAAATAGAACTTCAGCGACTTGTCCAGGGCCACCCAGCCAGGATATATTTGAGGTCAAATTTGAACTCAGGTCTTCCTGACTCCAGTCCTGGCACTCTATCCACTGCATGCCCACCTCTAAGCTCTTCCCTCTCCCACAGCCGAGGCTCTCTGTGACCCCTGGTAGCCCCAGGTGCTGGTCCTGATTCAGTACTGATCCAAGAGTCTGCAACTAACATCACTCTGAATTGAGAATTATGGGGAAATATCTACTTGGCTGAGCCCGCCACAGTGCTGTGAAGCATCCTTCCACCTGACCCCCTGTTTAAGTTACATAGGCAAATCACATGGTGACCACAAGATTTTTATTATAAAAAACAGTCTTTAAAAAGTTACTAGTGACTTATTTTCCTGATGTGAACCCTTCTGACTACCCTCACGCTTCTCAGCTGAGGGAGGGAGTGAATTCTGTGTCCTCCACCTGGCCTCCGTGTAGCCCAGAGCACATGGCTGTCCTGCCTTTTCTGGTTTGTTTGTTTATTCATTAGGCAAGAATTCCAGGGTGATCTGGTCCAGGATTAATGAAAATCCCATGAGTTTCAAAAAGCCTGGAAGTCCCAGATGACAATGTGGTGTCACCTGGGAACAAAGGATGCCCCTGAATCAAAAGAACAGCTACTGGAATGAGGGTTGCCCCAGTGTGGCCATCTGGACAGCACGCTTTAACCAGCAGTATATTTGGGTGGAGCATGGTTATGCTGGACAGGTGAAATGACAAAGAATTCATTAACAAGCTGCTTAACATATTGTGAGGTGGAAGCATTAGCTGATCTACTGATTGTAGCTGGAGTTATCAGTTCATGCTGAATCTTGTGATTCCAATTAATTCTGTACTTGCTTGCTGTGATCCTCCCATGATTAGCATTCTTTTCTTTGTAGGAATAAACTATCTTCCCATACTCAGTTCATGTTGTACACTGGGCACATCCTTTACCACTATCCCTCTTTTAGAGGAAACCTGAGACTTTTTGAAATGATTTCATGCCTACAGTGACTGCCCCTCTGAAATCGGTGTCCACTTAGAGGGTGTGTCCCTGTCCCCTGCACTGCATCACCAGAGACCCAGAGAGACTAGCAACCCTGTAACCGAGCACAATAAGGCCGTCTCTAGGAACTGGGGTGTCGGGGATGGGCAAATGAGAGTATCTCCCTTTCCCAGTAGGACAGCAGTCACATTCTGTTACTGAGACTGGTGGACAGCTCCTCCCAGACCATCGAATGCTGATAAACAAAGCTTCCAATCTCCTCGAATTCGTTTTGCTTATTTGTTTTTCCCCCCTCAGTGGAATGAGATCATTTTTGTTATGCCTCTGTTACTTAAAGTCATATTTTAACTGCAGCTTAAAAAATTTTTTAAACTCTCAAACTGACTCTCCACCAGTTTCACAGGGTGTCTCCTGAGTAATTAGCTCTAATGCAGTCCAAAGAAATGTTGGCTATTGTTCATTGACCAAAACAACATTGAGTCACACAAGGGACCACTTCTCCTGCAAAACCTAGTCATAGGTCAAATCATCTGGTGCTTTTGTGACCTACTGACCTTTCTGTGTCCATGTCTAGGCTCTAGGTGGAGAGGACCACCATTTTCTATAAGTTTCATAGCTAGCCCTTTTTTTCCTTGCCATGAGAGTCTCTACTAGTGAAATCTGGGACAGAAGAGACAGTGTCTCTGGGATTGTCCTCACTAAAACTTTCTTCAAAGCATTGGGAGAGGAGGAATCGCATTTGTATCCCCAGAGCCAAACTCAGTGAAGTGCTAGCTCATAGGAGACACTACCAAATGTTCATCAATTGATTAATTCGTTGGTTGGACCCCCCAAGGAGTAAAAGCTAAGCAACAATGAACAATCAGTCAACAAAAATTAATTAGGTTAAAATTTTAATCAGTTAATTAATTATATTAGTTGATGATTTAATTAGATTAAAATAAAAAGCCTATGCACAAGTAAATACCCAGATAGTCTTAGCTCAAAAACTGATCTTTTAAATGGAGAAGATACTGTACACAGAAACACAGCACCTATGCCTAGGATTGAGGATAAGGGACCCCACTTTAGATGGGGTTAGGGAAGCTGAACCCAGAATCACCAGGAATTACTACGACATTCCTGCAGATAGGCTCTCTCATGTAAGATATGTGTGTCCATATAAGTTGTCTGAGATGTTTTGGTGGAAACATGGATAGATATGACCTTACACCTGGTCCACCCATTAGGAGAGGGGAAGAGCCAAAAGCCATGCCTGAATAGATAGGCAGGTCCCTGAAGGGCCACTGTTTGGGATGAAAAATATCCTTCATCCTTAATTTAGTGAAAAGAAATAAACACAGAGATCTCTTATGATAAAAACAGTACTTTATTCTCTTCCCCAGGAGAAGAGGGCGGTCTTCATGGGGAAGAGGCAAGTTACAAAAGAAAGTGCTGGAATTTATAACCTTAGTCAAGACCCCTCCCCGACTGTTTCCCCTCTCATTGGTGGAGAGGCATACTTCACCAAATACTTCCCCAACTGTGACAGCAAGGAAAGATAAGGGGAGGGTCCCACCAAGGCGAGAAAACAGACAAAGGAAGATAAAAGTGATTGACAGAAGCAATTTGAAAAGTTAACCACCCCAAATTGAGAAGTTTTCACTCATCCCATACAGTCCCCAGTTTTGTTTTGTTTTTTTACTCTGAAAACTTCTCATGAAATGGCTCATCTCCCCAAGATGGGGTTTCCAGGAAAGACTCAGTCTTGATAAAGGCCAGGTCCGAACTCTTG
>JAQQSV010018226.1:0-11443 GCA_028646515.1 Pseudochirops corinnae | reverse complement strand
ATACATATATATATATATATATATATGCAATTATTATTATTGTTATTATTAACTACATCCAACTGGAACTTGAGATACACAGCCACTGTGGTTGGGAGATCCATCCTGTCCTACCGAAAAGTTAGGGGGGTGAGGGGGGAAGACATAGGAGAGAACAGGTTAGGGGAGAGGGGATACACTGGGATGGCTGTTTTGGGGTGGTGGGTAGGGGAAAGAGGGGGAGAAAATTTGTAACTCAAAATTTTGTGGAAATGAACAATGTAAACTAAAATAAAAAATAGAAAATTAAAAAAATAAAATAAAATATTTGCATCAATATTCATTAAAAATGTTAGTCTGTAGTTTTCTTTTTTCTAATTTGTCTCTCTTTGGTTCAGACATCAAGAACATATAAGGCCCTCTGAATTCCCTTCTCTGTTCATCTGCTCACCTAAATATTTCAATAACTCTCTTCTTAAATTTTCTTCATATTTTAAAAACCACAAACACCCCCTCTCACACTTAAAAACAGTGAGGAAGAGAAGTAGAAAACCTATATAACAAATAAGCATTGTCAATCAAAACAAATCCATAGAGATGCCATTCAAAAATATATATTTCCTTCCATATCTTGAGTCTATAGCCTTTCTGTCAAGAAGTGCTTTCAAATCAAGATGCTTCATCATAGGTCTTTTGGGAATATGGTTATTTTTACTTTGGTCATGGTTCTTTGTACTTTCAGAATTGTTTTTCTTTACTTTGTTGTTGTCATTATAGAAATTCTTGTCCTGGTTCTGTTCACTTCACTATGCATCAGTTCCTACTTTCTAAGATTCTCTGAAATAGTCTCTTTTGTCATTTCTTATGTCTAGCAATATTCCATTACAATCATATACCACAATTTCTTCAGCTATTCCCTTTGGATTGTCACTTAGTATTCCAATTCTTTTCTCTTTTTTTTTTCTTCCTGTCTCTTCTGCCTCGCTTTGAGTGTATGAAGTTTATTTTTCTTTTGATTATTCTTTTTCCAGTGTTACTCTCCCTCATAATACCCTACCTCTACACCTCCACCTGTTTCTCTTTTGAGTTTAATGTAATTATACACCAAACTCTTTGTGTGTATGCATGTGTGTAGCCTCTCCTCCATTTTATTCCATGTTCTTAATATTCTTCTCACATACTCCAGTTATAAGAAATAGTACGTTCCATTCCCTCTTCTTCCTTTCTACACTAGGTATTTCTTTTATCTTTTCTTTGCCCAATTAAAAACCCTTAGACCACCCAAAGGTCCTCCATTTTCTTTAATACCCCTAGAAATTTCTAAAGGGATATTTGTTTTTTTCTCCCCATTTTAGAATGTCAGCACTGTATCATTTAAATCCTCTTCCAGTTATTCAAATTCACCTTTCAAGGTTGCTCTAGAGTCCTGTGTTTGAATTTTGGAGTTCCTATTTAGCTTTGTTGTTTTTATCAAGAATGTTTGAAAATCACATATTCTTTTAAAGATTCAATTTCCCATCTGTAAGGTTATATTTGTTTTTGCAGGGTAATTTATTCTTGGTTATAAGCTTATATCTTTTGCCATTTGGAATATAATATCCCAAGATCTCCTCTTGTTTATAGTAGAAATTTCCAGATCTTGTAGGATCCTGCCTACAGTTCCTTGGTATTTGAACTCTTTCTCTATGCTTGATGTAATTTTTCTTTGACTTGGAAGCTCTGGATTTCTGGGACAAGAGGAAATCAGTAGATTTTTTCTGTTTGTATTTTGCCCTCGAATTGATTCAAGGACATCTGGGCAGTTTTCATTAATGATTTTTTTTTTTAAATAGAAGATTCAAGCCTTTACTTATCTTTTGTTTTTCAGGGAATCCATTGATTTTTTTGTTGTTGTTGTTGTTTTTACAGCAGATACATTATATCTTTTATTTTTTTAGTCTTTTCATTTGTTGTAGTATTTCTTGCTAATGATGTCATTGATTTCTTTATAATCATCTATCATAATTTTCATATAATCTATTATATTAGGTAAGTTTTACCACTTCCATTTCTAAACTATTTATCCATCTTCCTAGTCTTTTCTCTACAATTTTAATTTTATCTTATTTTTTTATCTCTTCATTTCTGCTGGGTCAGAGGTTCTTAACCTGGGGCCCATGATTTTTTTTTTTATATCTATGTTGTAATATAACTTACTTCCTTTGTAATCTTATGTATTTTATTTTATGCATTTAAGTACACCATTCTGAGAAAGGGTTCATAGATTTCACCAGATTGCAAAAGAGCTCCATGACACAAAGAAAGTTAAGAACCCCTATTTTGGGTATTTCCTAAGGGAAAATCTTCTTTTCTTTTCCTTTTAGTCTCTGCTTACAGTTATTATAAAGTTATTCGTTCATTTTAGGTTGGATTTTTGGGTATCTCTGGGTCTATTATAATTCTTTAAAGTGGTCTGTATCTTCTTGTTTTTTATTTCTCTCTCTCTGGCTTTATTATCTGAAGTAGGACTTTGGTTCCTAGCACAAGTTTCCTCATTCTATTGCATTTTCTGTAAGACTTTCTTGATCTCTACCTGGTTCACTATGCTGACCTCTTCCTCTTCAAATGAAGATAATCATACTTGTCTTAATTTACTTTATAAGGTTGTTGTGAAGATCAAATGAGATAACATACATAAAAAGATTTATAAACTTTGAAGTTTTATATAAACTTATCTATAGGCATACACATGTACATATATACACGCATATGTGTACACTATTACTTAGGATTCTATAATTTATAGATAAGGAAAAGTCACTTAAACCTGTTTGCCTCAGTTCAGGTCAAAGCCCACCCTTGACCTTTGAGGTCCTAAGTGCTAGGAACCTCATAGCTATTCCTAGAGTCTGTGCTGGTCATTTGCTGCTTCCTAGGGCTTCCAGTGGCCCTGCTATGGGGCCGTAACCGCCCTGAGTCTTTCTCAGAACAGCATTCTACATTTCCTGCTTCTGAGCACAGAATCTTGCAGATGACATGTCTCTTGTGAGACTGGGAGGCGTCTGACACTGAATTTGTTGGTTTTTACCTGTGGAGTTCTGGTTGACTTTTTGTACTTTTCATGCAGTTTTGTACTTTTCATGTACTTTCAAACTAACAAGTCATTACTGTAGTTTCTTAGTGTATTTCTCAATTGTTATTTGGTCTGGTATGATTTTTAAGATTTTGTGGAGTAGGTCTGATTCCATTCAGGTAGCCATCTTGAGCAGACTCAGTGGCACAGTTTTTATACATAATATGTCCTGTCCAGATTGAGAGTATAGTCGGTCTATGGCCATGGAATAAAGGAAAGTTTATTAGACATATGGCTCAAAACAGTGAGTTAACCAGCCAAAGACTACAAGGCTTTATATTTTTCCTCTACCCAGAGGCAACAATCTTTCATAAAAGAATCTACCAAAAGTAAATAGTAAATAAACATTAGTGTAGGCCATTCCCAATTTTTTAAAGTTATACACCAAAAATGTGTCTGAATGTGTTGTTTAGATAAATGCTAATAGATTCTCAGCGTGGCCTACAAAAGCCTATTTAATTTGCATACTTGAATGGTAGCTAGTATCGTTTTTAAAATCATCTAGCTAGGAAGTTCAGTGGTTAATAATAGTAATAATAATAAAAGCAGCAATAACACATAGAGCTTTAAGTTTTGCAGAATACTTTACGAAGTAGTTGTTGAATGGAAACTATTGAACTCACTTGGATTTAAGCCCCAGCTCTGTCACCTAATAGCCATGTGGCCCCCTAGAAAATTATTTGGTCACTTCTTCATCTTCCTCTTCAAATGAAGATAATCATACTTGTCTTACTTACTTTGCAGTGTTGTTGTGAAGCTCAAATGAGATAACATACATAAAAAGCTCTATAAACTTTAAAATTTTATATAAACTTATCTCACTATATATATACATACATATATACATATATACTATTACTTATGGCTCTATCTTATAGATGAGGAAAGTCACTTAAACCTGTTTGCCTCAGTTTCCTCATCTGTAAAAATGAGCTAGAGAAGGAAATGACAAACCATTCCAATATCTTCACCAAGAAAACGCCAAATGAGCTCAAGAGTTGGACACTGTGGGAAACAACTGAACAAATTTTCCTCTAAAATGTTTGACACTTTGAAGAGAATTTTAAAAGACAGTTTTCCTGTAACACTTTTCCTGGTTGCTAAGCATTTCTGTGGTTCCAGGTTTTGTTTTTTCCAATGTTTACTCACAATACCTCTGCATACAGAATAGAATAGAACATATAAAATTTTTAAATGACTGCTTCTTAAACCATAGTATTCAGATTATGAGACCTATTTTTCTTGCTGTTGAGGGATTCTATTAAAGTAAAAAACATTTTCCGGCTTTGTGTTCATATATTATATAATAAGTCACCATGGCATACTACATAGAAAGCAGGTACTGGAGTCAGAAAGGACTGGAATCAACTCCTGCTTTTCTCACATGTTAGTTATGGGATCCTAACCTCTTGGTGCTCTAAACCTGTGCTCTCAGGAATACTCATCAGGCTTCTGTGGGCTGCATATTGACTTAGTTTTAAAATGTAATATTATCTATGTTTTATTTATTTTGTTAACTATTTCTCAATTACATTTTTAGGGGAGGCAGTCGGGATTAAATGACTTGCTTACGGTCACACAGCTAGTGTCTGAAATAGGATTTGAACTCAGGTCATCCTGATACCAGGACTGGTGCTCTATGCACTGTGCCATGTAGCTGCCTCCCAATTACATTTTAATCTGGTTCTCACCACACTGAGGAGTGTTGTGGGCAAAGTGTAGCTTGAGGGGAGTGTTTGATAGAGAGGATTCCCTATATCAATGAAATCACATTCAGCCATTATTCCTGTCTTTATGTCATAATTCATCTCATTTAAATTAAGATATGTTCTAAAAATAACACACTACACTAAAACGTTTCTATTACACTGTTGTGGCAGGCCACAATGCTTATGGATAAAACTACAGTATGGTGAGGTCCTTTTGGTACATTATGCTAATGATTCTCAAATCTACCTATCTTGCCCTAATCTCTCTGTTAACCTCTAACATTGCAGCTCTGTCTGCCTTATCCATCAGATATCTTAAACTCAACATATCCAGAACTGAGCTCCTTATATTTCCATTAAACTCTCCCTGTGCCCAAACTCTCTGTTACAGATGTTTGTGGGCACCATCATCCCAGGTTCACAGCCTAGGTGTGACTCTTCACTGTCTCTCACCCCCCCGTGTGCAATCTGTTGTCAAGGCCTGTCATCTCTCAAATATGCCCCCATCTCTGCTCTGATACTACCACCACTCTAGTGTACTCCCTTATCACCTTGGGCCTGAACCATTGCAGTAGGTGGCTGGTGGGTCTGCTTGCCTCTAGTCACTCCTCTATTTAGCCACCAAAGTGACCATGTCATGCCCCTCTCTGCCACTGAGTAAACTCCCAGTGGCTCCCTATCCCTTCCACAGTCAAATCCAAATCTCTTTGTTGTTCAAGCCCTTCATAACCTTCATAACTTAGCCTCCTCTTACACTTCCAGTCTTCTTATACCTTCCTCCCCACCATATGCTCTTCAATCCAGTGACACTAGAACTCTAGCTGTCTCAGCTCCAGGCATTCTCTCTGACTTTTCCCTTGTGTTTGGAATGCTCTCCCTCTTTATCTTCCCTCTTGCTTCGAGTCCCAACTAAGATTCTACCTTCTATAGGAAACCTTTCCTCTTAATTCTAGTGCCTTTCTTCTCTTCATTTTTTTCCCTATTTATCTACTTAATAGCTTGTTTGTACATATTTCTTTACTTGTCATCTCCCTCATTAATGAGATTGTAAATCCCTTGAGGTTAGAAATTGTCTTTTGCCTCTTTTGGTTTCCACAGTGCTTAGCACAGGGCCTGGCACATGCTTATGAACTAACTACTTTAATATTCAGTTATAGGTATAGAATGAGCTTCCTGATGTAGTTGATTTTTTTCTTCTTGCAGTTTAAAAAAAAAAAGACAGATGACCATTTGTTAGGTATGTTGTGGAGAGGATTCTTCATGAATGGACTGGACTGGATGTGAATGGATTCTGAGGCCTCTTCCAGCTCTGGGATTCAGTGGTTCATGATCCAGTGAGCTCACTTCCTCAGACTTCACAGAGCTCTTTGTTTTACTTCATTTATGTAACATAACGTTACTTCATTTATGTAACCAAAATTCATAAATTTATTGGTTATCTTTGTTTTATATATATATATAAAACAATCTTCTTCCAGATGTGAAGCTTCCCAAGAACAAGGTTTGTCTTAACTAAACTTTAAAGCCCTCCCCAGTACCTAGTACAGTCTTTTGGCACATAGTAGGCACTTAATAAATATAAATGTTTGTGGAATGAGTGAATGTGTTGTCATTTTTTTTTAAAATGTATATACCCACAGGTTTATTAAGTTTGTTTGATTTTAAGGGTTTTTGTCTTATTGGTCAATGTTTTTCATCTTAATTCTATTGATATGTTTTGATTTTACTTCTCTTTCATTTCTATTTCCCCATACCATCCCTAACTTTCCCTTTATAGTAGAGATTTTAAAAGAAAGAACAAAAAGCAGTTTAGCAAAATCAACCAACGCATCAGTCATGTCTTACAGTGTGTGCAACATGCCATTCTCAGAGCCTCTATCTCTGCAAAGGGGAGAGGAAGATGTTCTCAATTCTTCTCTGGGACCAAGCTTGGTCATCATAATTACATGGTTTTCAGTTTTGGTTTATTGTTCTTTCCATTTACATGGATGTAGTCATTATGTATGTTGTTTTCTTGATTCTTCTTACTTCACCCTACATCACTTTATGGTAAGTCTTCCCATCTTCCTCTGAATTCCTAACATGCTTTAGCTAGTTTTTTTAATAGCATAATAATATTCCCTTACATTCATGTACCACAATTTGCTAAGCCATTCCCCAAATGATGGGTACCTACTTTGTTTCCAATTCTTAATTACCCTCCAAAAAGTTATGCTATGAATATTTGTGTATATATGACACCTTTCTGTTTTTTACCTCTTTAGGCAATATGTATGGAAGTGAGATCTCTGGATCAAAGAATATAGACATTTTGGTCATGTTGTAAACAAAATTCCAAATTGTCTTCCAAAATGATTGAACTAATTCATTGATAACACATGCCTATATTCTCACATCCCCTCCAGCATTGACTGTCAATCTCATTTTTAAAGTTTCTGTATGTGAAGCTTCATAGTTGTTTCAATTTGAATTTCTTTTATTATTAGAGATTTGGGACAATCTTTTAAGTAATTATTTAAAAGTTTAGTCAATTTTTAAAAATTGATTCAATTATTAGCACTTATTCCTTACAAAATGAACAAATCCAAAAAGTCATGTGTAAACAAATAGTACTTTATTAAGATAATAGAATTGTACAGAAGACAACTACATAATATAAAATAGTGTTTTTCCAATAATGAAATAAAATTCTTCTTCCTGAGCTAAATGTACTGTGAACTGACAAAAGAAAACTTGTACCACACTTTAATTTGGCAGACCATTTGGGGTTGATTTTTGTTGTTAATGTTTTTATTAATTTATTTTATCTACCTTTAACTTATTAAAAAAGCATTATATGAAAAACAATATTAAAATTCATAAATATTATACCCAAGAAGTATCTACAGTTTTCAACACTACTCTAAAGTGATCTGTTTGCTGATTACTTTAGATGTACTTTAGTTAATTACTATCAAAGGTGTTTTCTAATAAATGAATATTACATAAGGAATAATTTGGAAGAAAATGTTATGATGATTGTTTTCCTTATATTTGTCATCATTCCAATAATTTAATAGTTATCTCATAATGATGGTCTCTACTCCCAAGTGGGAAGGGGGCAGGAGGTGGAGCCTGATACTGAGAGTGCCATATTAGGGAAGATTCTAGATTTCCAGAGGCAAACATCAAACCAGAAATGTGTATGTGGAAAACCACTCATAAGTTTAAAAAGTACTACCAGAGACTAGTGTAATTAATAATGCTTTTAAATTTTGTTATAAAAGCTATTCTAAGGCTTGTTCAGTTGTGATAATGATGATGATAAACATTAAATAACAAGTTATAAAATATGTGAACAACCAGTTGTTTCTTCAGTTTTTTTTGTAGCCAGATCCTATAATGTTTTTGCCATTTTGCTTTCGCAGTAATGTTTAAAAACACATAACTTGAATTTTTATGACTCATTTTAAACAATTTTTGAAAGCTCTAGTATCAGAATTGGGAATATGTCAACATAAGGATGTGATTATAATTATAAATTAAAGATAATTTTGCCAAATAAGTAGTTAGCCAGGTAAAGTTAAACAAGATAAGATGAATTATGGCTATTTTATAGAATAATGACAGTCTTCATTTTAAGCTACAATGTAAAGTGCTTTATCTTGAGATTAGGTATTGTGGCAGAAGCTAAAACTGCCTTTTTTTTTTCTAACTGTGCCAGAATCCAACCTCCTTTTCTTTTTGCGCTAACAAGACTGCTTTACCACCACAGCCCCACTCTAAGTAATTAAATCAATCCTTTGTACTTACCGTATTCTCCTCTAGTGACGGTACTAGATCTGATTATATGCTTCATGCATATTCAAAGTACGGCACTGACAGCTCTTTAATGAGCTCTTACTTAATCAGTACGAACAATGTTCATCTTGTTCTTTTTTTCCTCCTGCATTAGAGCTAGGAACAGTTGGGGAAAAAATGAAACATCCAGCATTCATTTGAAAAATATATTGTACTTTGAAAAGTGTCTAAGCTGGGGAAGTTGCATTCTGCCCTTTAAAAGTCTGATGGACAAATTGGATTACTAGTATTGGATTAAATAACAAATGGTTAGAGGAGAAATGAGAAAAGCTCACTGTGATCACAGGCTTTAATATTTTTTGTTACTTATAAAGCTGAAGGGGTCTTTAACCAGTTATTAAAGTCAGGATTAATTTGTAATGGTCCAACTTACTGACTTTAAAAGCTTTTTTTAATTTTTAAAAGCCCTAAAACAATAATGGAATCATGTACTCACAGGGTAAAAAAAAAATTGTTTACAATCATTAGGCTATTTATAGGTTCCTGTGAACTTGTACTGGTTCAGATAAGGATTTGGGGCATACTGTATTAATTTATCTTCAAATTGGGGGTGTTGATTTTAATAGTCTGTAAGCATTTTGGGGACCAGTAAACATTTCATGTTAGCATTTTCTAATTTTTAGACATTTATTTTCATTTTGAAACTTGGAAAGATTAATAGTCATTTTCTGTTTAATTTCTTTGAATTAGAGGACAGTTTTATTCTTTAATCTAGAAATCAGATTATGAATTTAATTGAAAATGATGGTACCATATCAGTATTATTTTTCTCAAGGAAGCCCTATCCCATTGAAGAAAACGATGCTAATTTAAGAGTGGGTTAGCAGCTTTGTTCACGGCTGCCTGAAAGCATCAATTGCAGGGTAAGCCAAAGTTTGAACAAAGTTTTCATTTGTCTGTTTCTAGTCACTGCTTCAGTTATAGGCACAAGAATTAAGTCTGCAGTGAGAAAATATATCACAAAATACATAGCTGTTAATATTGCACACATGGGTCATGCTGCTGATCAGAAAGGCCTTCACCAGGGCACAATTGGCCTTTTTCCAAATTGCAAGCTTTTTCTCAGCTTTTTCTTTTTCCTCTTTCTTCTTTTGTTGCTGTCCAGGGATTTGTGCCTATCGCAGCCTAGATCACATGACCAGTGTCAAGGCATCACATGGTCCAAAGTGAATACAAAACCAGCAACCCTAAAAGACAGATTAAAAATACTGTAAAACAATAAAGACTTTGTTCCATCTCTAAATGACTGTATCCTATGTATCCTTCAGACTTTTAAATTTTAACAGTATTTAATGCTTTAATTTAATTAATTAAAATAATTTAATTTAACTGCTCCCAGTAGCAGATAACCATTTTATTTCAATCTAAAATATGTGTTGTACTTATTTTTCACGGGTGGAATTATGATTGGATAGTAGAGAGCAAAAAACACTTTAGATTTCATTTATGTACTAAAATGTTTTCATGTTTAAAATTTTTAAAATAATATTGTAGAATAATGTAATACATATATAATATATAATAATATAGTCATTGAGATTTTCTCTTTTTTAATCAAACATTTCTATTAACCAAACATATATTCTGAGGTTAGACTACAGAATTAAATGTTAGCATAGCAATGTACTTATTTGTCTTGCTTTGAGAATTTGTTTACTAAAAACCTTTTCCTGGTAAATTTTATGCTTTAAGGCGTAAACTGATGCTCTGTGAATCTTAGAAAATAAATTTCCACAGAACTGTAAATTTGACTAGGCACCTTTTGATGCAAGTGGCAGGAAAAAGGTCCTGAAAGACTTCACCTCTCTTGTAAATATTAGTACTGCCTTTTTCTAAAGGGAAAATACAGGGTTGGATGTCTCCTGGTGGGAGGATAGGAGGGGGAGTATCCCTTCACCCTCAAATATATCTGTTTTGTAAAAATGTAACATGTTTAATAACTTATTGCATCCTTAGGGAAAGAATATAAGAAATACTCACTTTTTAATTTCTAAATTTGGGTTTATCTTTTTTGCTTAGATCATTTATTCAGATATTTCCTGATCTGATATCTTCATTAGAAAATCTTTACTTACAGATCACAAATATTCTTTCTTAATTTAAACTTTCTTTTTCGTGAGTGGATTTACCCTGTTATTGATACAGGGTAAAAATTTATATTATGTTTACTTTTAAAAAAAATTAATAACAAGTAAATTACTACAGATACCTGGCTTAACATAATCTCTCCATGTCCGTGAACTTTCTTCTAGTCTTACAGTTCTCCTAATGATTTTTAGTTGGGGTTTGGTTGTTGTGTTGGGCTTTTTTTTTTTTTTATCGTGACCATATGTCTGTCAGCACCAAGAGTTCCTCATTGAAACATAATAACAATTAAGCCTCTGGGGAGGATTTAAACGGTAGAACACTTTGTTTACTGTACTTAGTGTTAATATGATCTGTAGGTATGTTAAAATGAAGTGAAAATATACATGCTGAAATTTATCAGCTTTGGAAGATAGACTTTTTATTTAAACATTAATTTTTCTAGGTCTGGGTCTCTAATCTTCTATTACTGCTAACAGTCTAAAATGTAGTATTAGTTCAGCTAAAATTAGGCATTACATGTTTAAAAACTGACACTGAACAATGCTGTGGCTTATATGGACAATAAGAGATAAATCCTCCTGTGTTGTAGGAAGGAACACAGAAGAAGAAGAAGCTATGATGCAAGAATGGTTTATGTTAGTTAATAAGAAAAATGCATTAATACGAAGAATGAACCAACTTTCTCTTCTGTAAGTACTCAAGACTTTGATTTTCC
>JAQQSV010018225.1:0-11443 GCA_028646515.1 Pseudochirops corinnae | reverse complement strand
CCTTCACTGGTGGAAAGATGTACCTACTAACAAACAAAAACATGGCACCTTGAAGTCTGGAAATAGATTTGGACAGCTATTTTGAAGATAAACATGATTTAACATATCCTGCTTTCATTGACAATGGCATAACTAGGAAATATGGCGCCTTAGGTAACACACACACGTGCACACACACACACACACACACAATGGGGCAAACATCATTAAAGGCATCCTCAAATCAGCTGAGAGGAGAGACGGGGAAGAGACTTTGGACTTTGGGACAAAGGACACTTGAAGGATGTTATAGAGGAGAGTTGGGACAGGGGTAAGGTAAGAGAAGGCTTACCTGCAGAAGGTGTGATGTTTTCTTAATTTTTATTTTTAAGGTATGACATTTGATAGCATTTTCTCTTGACTTTATTCCTGCTAGTAGGAAAATATACAGAACCAAGGCCTCTTTATGTCTTATAAAATTAATAATTCATGTTGCAACAGTATCCTAGGTTTGGTGTTTTTAGCCTCCTTGGACTTCCTTTTTGATCAGAGACTATATCTAGGGAGAGAAATGTGTTCAATTTCTCAAAAAGGTCAGGTCTAGTGATTCGATTCCTAGAGGAATCCCTTTTGTTAACCAAATTGAGAGGGGAAGAGTTACC
This sequence comes from Pseudochirops corinnae, assembly GCA_028646515.1. NCBI lineage: Eukaryota > Metazoa > Chordata > Mammalia > Diprotodontia > Pseudocheiridae > Pseudochirops > Pseudochirops corinnae. Next base: position 10,802 of record JAQQSV010018225.1, on the reverse strand, counting down.
TGGTTTATCTGGTACCAAAGCAAGAGAGGAGATATCCCTTTAGAATGGTTATCATAAACCCAACCAAAAGAGGGAATGCCATTAGCAGAAAGGTATTTGCTAAGAGTAACATCATTTTAAAAAAAATAACCATAATTCTATAAAAATCATAACTCAGTTCTGAATTATAACTATTTTTAGTAATTCTGTAAAAACTAACTCATTAAGTTAGTTCTGCTATAACTTGTATGCGTTCCTAAAAATCAATGGATGTGCAAAAATCACTTAATAAAAACCACAAAGGAGAACTAAAAATAAATAAATTAACTTAAAAAAAGAAATAGCCAATAAAAAAAGAAATTAGCAGTTATTATCAAGTTGTAAGTAGAATTTTTCTACCTACTTCACCATCAGCAACCAGTGTTGATGAGTAAGTTGCAATTATTTTCATGGTGGTAATTTTAGAAATACTTGTAATTAGTAGTGAATTATGTAATGAGCAAATATACTATTAAATAATATTAATTGTTGCTTTTGGGCATATGATAAAAACCAACAAAACACCTTTCTTTGTTTTTTTTTTTTTTGCTTTTTTTTTGGAGGACAGTTGGGGTTAAGTGACTTGCCCAAGGTCACATGGCTAGGTTTTTGTGTTAAGTGGCTGAGGTCGCATTTGAACTTAGGTCCTCCTGACTCCAGGGCTGGTGCTCTATTCACTGTACCACCTAGTCGCCCCATTTTTTGTTTTATTTTTTGCTTTTTTTTTTTTTTTGGAACTCCTTTCTTTGTTAAAAAAAAAACCCAACACCAAACCCCACAGAGTTTATGGGGAAAATAGGGCGGGATATAACACTCAAAAATTTTGTCAGTGACATAAAAAAAGACAGGAGCCTAATTTAAATGGTAGTACAATTTTATACATGCTTAATGGTTAAGAAATATCTAAATACTACAATAAATAGGAGTGATGCCCCAGAAACTGAAGCAAACAGGGTTAACCAGGGTCACACAACTAGTGTCTGAGGCCAGATTTGAATTCAGGAAGATGAGTCTTCCTAACTCTAAGCCGGGCACTTTATCCACTGTGCCACCTTTATTTTTATCCCTCCTTATTTCCCCATCCATTGGGGTTGGGGAAGGGAGAATCCTTGTAACAAATAAATATGGACAAAACAAATTCCCACGTTGGTCATGTCCATAACAAATGTCTTATTCTTTGCCCAAAGTCCATCACCTCTCTCTCCAGTGATGGCCAGCCTCATCAGGCCCCTAGAATCATGGCTGATAATTGCACTGATCAGAGTTCTTAAGTCTTTCAGAATTGTTTGTTTTTATAATATTGATGTATAGTAGAAATTCTTCTGGTTAGATTATAAGCTCCTTGAGGGCAGGGACTTTCTTTTGCCTCTTTCTGTATTTCCCCAGCTTACCACAGTGCTTGGCACATAGGAGGCACTACATAAATGTTGATTGATTGATTGATTGATTGGTTCAGCTCACTTCATTCTGTGTCAGTTTATAGAGGTCTTCCTAGGATTCTCTGAAACTGTTTTATTTGTTCGTATTACATTCTCCATTATATTTATACACCATAATTTGTTCAGCTATTCCCTATTTGATGGACATCCTCCTTAGTTTCCAGTTCTTTGCCACTATAAAAAGAGCTGCTGTAAGTATTTTCGTACAATGAGAGACCTTTTCCTTTTTCCTTTTATCTCTTATTCCTAGGTCAGAGTATAGGTACAGTTTAATAACTTGGGGGCAGTCAGTTACATTCATGCATTTTGGATAGAGCCATTGCTTACAGCTCTGCCAACAGTACATGAATAGTTCCCATCTCCCACAGCCCCTCCAGCATTGATCATTTTCCTTTTTTTTCAGCTTTGCCAATGGTACCTCAGAGTTGCTTTAATTTTTGTTTCCTTCTTGTTAGTGATTTGGTTCTTCTTTTTCAAAGTTTCTTTGGTAACATTACTACTCTTGTATAAATTGTTCTCCTTGTTCTCATTACATTGTACATCTCATATAAGTCTTCCCATGTTTCTTGGGAACCATCTCTTTTGTCAACTCTTACAGCACAATAGTCCATTCCATTTATTTATCATAATGTGCTCAGCCATTCTTCAGCTGATGGGTACCATCTTAATTTCATTTCTTTGACTGTACAAAGAGAATTAGTATAGATATTTTAGTACATTGTATCAACAATGCAGTATTCACAATACCTGCAGTAACTATAAATATGCTGATATGGTTATTATTCACAAAATGTAACAGGCTCTCTACCTGGGGGATATAGCTAGAACATTTATTCAAATACCAGAAAACTGAGTCCCCAAACCAGAAAATCAAAGCCATCACAGTAGTTATGGAGTTGACACACGTAGTTAATGTAGTAAACACCCACATTCTCAAGCCTTCAAAACAGAACAGGCTACCTCAGGTGAAGATCCTCCTCTTCTCATTCATAGCAACTGCTCAGCATCCAGGCAGCTTGCTCCTAGCAGCTCCGCCCCCCCCCCCCCCCCATTTTCTGTCCCAGCAGTCCTCAGCAGGAGTCCTTAGCAGAAATTCTGGCTGGCTCAAAAAAAAAGGAGTTCTCACCTCAGCTGCCCATTGCTTCCAGTCACCACTCATTTTTCTCTTTCTTTGCACTCTTTGGAATATAGACTTAGTGATCTTGCAGGGTCAAAAGGTATGCATGGTTTAGTGACTTTTTAGGTATCATTCCAAGCTGCTTTGCAAAATGGCTAGATCTACTTATAGCTCCAACAGTACAGGAATGTTCCTATTTTCCTGCAGCCACTCCAATATGCCACTTTCACCAATCTGATGGGTATCTATGGGTATCTGAGACTTCAGAGTTGCTTTAGTTTACATTTCTCTAATTCCTAGTGATTTGGAATTTTTTTTCATGATTGTGGATAGTGTGAATTTCTTCCTTTGAAGACTACTTTCCTTTGACTATTTTTCAATTAAAGAATAGCTCTTATTCTAGTTAATTTGAACCACTTTTTATATATCTTGAAAATAAGTACTTTATCAGAGAAACTTACTGCAAAGATTTTTCCCGGTTAAGTATTTTCCTCTTATTCAATGCCATACCATTCAAACTACCAAAGAATTATTTTGTAGATCTAGAAAAAATAATAACAAAAGTCATCTGGAAGAACAAAAGGTCAAGAATAATCAAGGGAATTGATGGAAAAAATGTGAAGGAAGGTAGCTTAGCACTACCAGATTTCAAAGTATATTACAAAGTGGTAATCATCAAAGTAGTCTGGTATTGCCTAAGAAATAGAGTGATAGATCAGTAGAATAGATTAAGTACACAGTACACAATAGTAAATGACCATAGTAATCTAGTGTTTTATAAACACAAAAATCCAAGATTTTATAACAGAAATTCATTATCTGACAAGAATTTTTGGGAAAATTGAAAAGCAGTTTGCAGAAATTAGGTATGAATCAATATCTCCTACCCCATACCAAGATAAGGTCAAAATGGGTTCATGATTTAGACATAAAGGATAATATCATAAGCAAATTAAAGGACCATGACATTTTACCTGTCAGATCTATGGATAAAGGAAGAGTTTGTGACCAGCAATAGATAAAGAAGGTCATGAGAAGTAAAATGGATAATTTTGATTACATGAAATTAAGGTGGGTTTTTTTTTCAGCACAAACAAAAATGAAGCCATGTGACCAAAATTAGAAGGAAAGCAGGAAAAAGTGAAAAAAAAATATTTGTAGCAAGTCTTTGTGATAAAAGTATTATTTTTCAAATATATAGGGAATTGAACCAAATCTGTAAAAATAAAAACCATTCCCCAATTGATAAATGATCAAAAGACATGAACATGCAGTTTTCAGAAGAAGAAATCAAAGCTATCTATAGTCATATGAAAAATTCTTTGAGTTACTATTAATTAGAGAAATGCAGATTAAAACAACTGAGATACCACCTCACACCTATCAGATTGGCAAATATGATGGAAAAGGAAAGTGAGAAATGCTGGAGGGTATGTGGAAAAATTGGGATACAAATGCACTGTTGGTAGAGTTGTGTATTGATCCAATCATTCTGGAGAACAATTTGGGACTGTACCCAAAAAGCTATAAAATGTGCATACCCTTTGACCAAGCAATACCACTATTAGTTTTGTATTCCAAAGTAATCAAAGTAAAAAGGAAAAGGACCCTTATATAACAAAAATATTTATAAAAGCTCTTTTTGTGGTGGCAAAATATTGGAAATTTAAGGGATGACCATTAATTAGGGAATGGTTGAACAAGTTGTGGTATATGATTGTAATGGAATAATAGTGTGCTATCAGAAATGATGAGCAGAATGATTTCAGAAAAACCTGGGGAAGACCAAGCAGAACTAGAAGATCATTGTACATAGTAGCAGCAACATTATAATGATGATCAAAGGTGAAAGACTTGGCTACTCTGACCAGGACGGTAATATAAGACAATTCTGAAGGACCCATGATGAAAAATGCTATCCAGCTCTAGAGAGAGAACTGATGAACTTTGACTGCAAAGTGAAGTATAATTTTTCCCTCTATTGTTTTTATTTCCTTTTCTTGTAATATGCCTAATATGGAAATATGTTTTACATAATTTCACATGTATAATTGAGATCATATTGCTTACTTTTTTTCAATGGATGGGGAGGAGCTAGAGGAAGAGAGAATTTGTTACTCAAAATTTTAAAGAAATATATTAAAAATAAATGGTACATTTAAAAAAAGTTTTCCCTTCTACTTTTATCTGTATTTATTTTGATTATGTGAAATTTTAAAAATTTTATGTAATCAAAATGGTCTGTTTTATCTTTTGTAATGTTCTCTATTCCTTATTTGGCCATGAATTCTTCCTTTTTTTATGCAAAAAGTAATTTCTTCTCTCTTCTAATTTATCACATTAGCTTTTATATTTAAGTCATGTATTCTTCCAGAGTTTATCTCCTAAGTGGTGTTTCCAAACTCTTGATGAGCCTAATTTACACAAATATTGAGTATATCATTGCTAAAGGGATGAAGTAGACTTTTGCAAATGACATTTTGTAGCATATCACAACTTTGCAGCCACAAAATTGTATGAAAGATGCACAGAATACGCTATTGAAAAGTGTTTTTGTTTGTTGACTATAAATAAGCATTTTATTTGGTAATATAAAGTAGAGTTTTAAAGGCTCTTCTATAGCAAGGTATCTCCCATACTCTGATACTTTAATAGAACCGTGTTCTCGTCAATGTATTTCCAACAATGAACCCATGTATTCCTTCCACTCTGTACAACTCTTGCCCTGTTTTAATCAAACAATATTTATTTTTCACATCTGTAATTTTAAAAATTCTGAACCTATACATATAAGATGTGCATATGGAAATGTACATCTTATAACCTTATATATATATATATGACATATATATATAATAGAACAAGAATATATTAAACAGCAGGTTTCTATTATGTAGTTTGTTTTTCTTTAAAATACAGTCCATCTTCAACATTACTGTATTTAACTTCATTGCATGATTTTATTAGTAACCTCATTTTCACTTTCATGTTGGTAACACAAATAACAAATGCCTATAGGGCATTTATTTTATCCTACAGGAAAAAAAATGCAGAGGACTGCGTGTCGAGGACTCATAGGAAGTCCTAAACAGATACCGAAGACACATAAAACACTCAAAAGGGAGTTGAACTTGAAGTTACCATTAGGACAACACTGACATTTCAATGAAATTCTTCACACTCTGATTCCCCCCACACCTACCCATCCCCACCCCGACCTTCACCCCCACATTCTACACAAGTCCTTCCAGGCTCATAGTGTCATCTTGTCTCTTGACAGAAGGCAAGCTTACTGTGGGGACTGCTGGACAGGTACCACTTTTCTCATGGAATGTTCACTGTCCAAATAAATCACTTTAATGCTTACATCCCAGTCTCTTGATCCTCCATGTCATTTATTATTGTTCCCTCTAACCTCAGTGCCGTGGGAGTCGACCTATTCTTTGTTATTGTTGTTTTTTTCTTCTTTTTAAAAAAAATAATTAATTTATTTTTAGTTTTCAGCATTCACTTCCATAAGATTTTGAGTTCCAAATTTTCTCTTCCTTCCTCCCCTCCCTCTATCTCAAGCAAGACCACATACAGTAAAGATATTTTCACATTAGTCATTGTGACTATTTACAACATTTACAACATTAGTTGTAAAGAACAATCTTCGATCTTCGTTCAGACTCCATAGTTCTTTTTCTATATGTGAACAGCATTTTCCATAGTGAGTCTTTTGGAGTTATCTTTGATTCTTGCATTGCTAAGAAGTAAGTCTATCAAAGTTATTGTACATTGCTGCTGTTACTGTGTAACAGTTCTCCTGGTTCTGCTCCCTTCATTTAGACTCATTTCATGTAAGTCTTTGCAGGTTTTTCTGAACTCCATGGAGCAGCCCTATTTTTTTCTGGACTGGTGACAACCTCTTCTTGTCTGTTTAGTAGTTGAAATTCAAGCTTGGAGTCATTACTTTCAAGGCAACTTCCAAGGCTGTCGCTGCTCAGTAAATCTCATTTCTCTGCCAGCAGATGACACTGCCTAGGAAATCATATTAATAATTGCTAGTATTTTTTTCAATAAAGTCCTTTAAGGTTTATAGAGCTCCTTATAATATGTTTGCTCTTCACAACTGTGGGAGGTAGGTGCCGTTATTATCCCCATTTTACAGATGAAGAAACTGATGTTCCATTACCCCTAATATACCATAATATGTTTAGTTATTCCTCAGCTGACGGGCAATCCCGTAATTTCCTGTTCTTTGTCACTACAGGATGAACACGCACATACATAATATACATGAATGTATGTGTGTATACATACATTTTGTGTGTACGGGTCATTTTTAAAATTTGATTTCTTTGGGATATAGGCCAGTAGTGGTATTGCTATGTTAAAGGACATGTACAAGTTAGTAGCTTTGTAACATAGTTCTAAATTGCTTTCCAAAATGGCTAGACCAAATCACAGCTCTACCAGAAGTACCTTAAAGTGCTCTTTATCCTCAACCTCTTCATCATTTATTTTCTTTTTTAATCAACTTTGCCAATTTGATGAGTGTGAGGTAGAACCTGAGTTGGCTATAATTTGAATTTCTCTAATTATTAATGATTTGGAATATTTTTTTCATTTTTCTATTCATAGCTTAGCTTTCTTCTTTTGAAAGCTGCCTATTCATATCCTTTGACAATTTTTCTATTGGGAATGTCTCTTAGTCTCATAAATTTGAAACAATGCCTTATAAATCTTTGAAATGAGACCTTCATCAGAAAAACTTGCAGCAAAGTATTTCTCAGTTAACTATTTCCTTTCTAATCTCAACTGCATGCAACATCCACTCTTTTTTAGGTTGACCTCTCTAAGCTACAGAAAAGGAGGGAATCCTAAACCCAGCCCTTTGCTCCATTTTCACATGTGGAAGGACAGTTTCATTTTGTTTTCCAGTATGGCCTCTGCTCTTCTTCTGCCTGAGGTGTTAGGAGTTAGAGTTGTATTGGGGGAAGGGGTCTTGAGTTAAGACTGGTATGAATCTCTGGATTATTAAGGGACAGACACTATGGTCCCCAACTGGCCAAAGATTCCCCAGCACTGATGCTCTAAATTTGATGCAGTCCACGGCTGCTCGCTAGTCCCTCTTCTTTTTTTCCTCGCTCAGAGCACAATCACAACTTCTTTTCCTTCCTTTCTTTCCTTTTAAATTCTTCTTCCTAATCCATCCTCCAATGTTATAGAGTTTGTTTGGTTTTGGACTAATCCCTTCCTTAATGTCTCCCTGTTCTCCTTTCTTCCCTTTTTCTCTTGTTTCCTTGTTGAATGAAATATATTTCTACACTCAACTTAGCGTGTATTAATTCTTCCCTCCTTTGACCAGTTCCTGTGAAAATGAGTTTCAATCTGATCCTCCATCCTTTTTATGTATTGTCTTTTAACCAAGTTATGTGAAATAATTTACTCTGTCTTTCCCCTAGTTTATTCCTTTTCGCTTTTCTTTCCTTTTTTCTGTTAAGATTATCAAAACATGAACAAACAAACAAAAAACCCACGTCTAGATCTTCTTTCTGACTCCTGACCTTGATCAAGTGATGAGAGGACAAATGTGTCATCTCCCTTTATTACAATGTAAGCAGTTTATCCTTGTTTAGTTTCTTATGATTGCTTGTTCTGATATTTTCATTAAGATTGCTTAGAAGTCTATTTCATTAAAGATCCTTTTTTTTGAGATTAGGCATCCTGTCAAATTTTACTAAGTTTTTCTGGGTAAATTATTCTTGGTCATAAGAAATAGTTAAATTCTGGAATAGTGGTAGCTGCCAGCACATCTATTTTTTTTAATGCTTTAATCTGTATTTAGACACCATCAGTTCTTTCTCTGAGGATGGATAGCATATTTTCTCATAAGTCCTTCAGATCTGGACTGTTGTATTGCTGAGAATTGCTAAGTCATTCATGGTGATCATCTTACAATATTGCTGTTACTTTGTACATAGTACCTTTCACTTTGCATCCACCTATACAAATCTTTCCAGGTTTTTCTGAGAGCATCCTGCTCATATTTTCTTTTAGTATAGTAGTATTCCATCAAAATCTCATACCACAGCTTGTTCAGTAATTCCCCAATTAATGGGCATCCCCTCAAGTTTTAATTCTTTACCCCCAGGAAAGAGCTGCTATAAATATTTTTGTACATATAAGTCCTTTTCCTTTTTTTTTTTTTTAATCTCTAGTAGTGGTATTGCTGGGTCAAAGAGTATGCCTGGTATTATAGCCCTATGGGCATAGTTTCAAATTGCTCTACAGAATCAGTTCATAACTCCATGGACTAAGATGCCTCATTTTCCCCACATCCCCTTCAACACTTGTCATTTACCTCTTCTATCCTATTAGACAATCTAATATGTATGAGGCAGTATCTCATAATTGTTTTAATTTGCATTTATCCAATCAATAGTGAGTTAGAATTTTTTTTCATATGGCTATACATATTTTTGATTACTTCATCTGAAAACTGATTACATCTTTTGATCATTTATCAGCTGGGGAATGGCTCTTATTTTTATACATTTTACTCAGTACTCTATATGTTCAAGAAATGAGGCTTTTATCAGAGAAACTTGCTTCAAAATTTTTTCACAGTTATTATTGCTAACTGTATTTCCTTCCATCCTATTCCCCCACCCCATTTATTCAATTCTCTCTCTCCTCTCACCCTGTTCCTCCTCAAACAAAGCACGTCCATTTCTGAAAAGGGCTGTCAATCAGTTATGCAATCACTACACTCACCGTCCCTCTTACTTCCCAGATCAAATCATCCTGCCCTGGCCATCATTTCCCCTACATTGGTATTTTCCCTTTTAAGATGTATGTTTCTTGTGGAAAAGTTTTGCTTGCTTGGTATTATAGTTCCAGTATTTGGCCCAGTGTTTAGCAAATAGTGAGCAGATAATAATGATTTTTATGCTTAAGCTCAATGAAGACAGGAACATGGGCTAAATGGGTGGAGAACAGTGACAATACCTCCTTAGCTTTTCTTTTGTTTTGGCTCAAATTCATTTGCATGCTAAACCAGATATACAGGAGTATCTAAGTGTAACTCTAAGTTAGATATAATGGAAGGCTTTGGTCTTTACCAAAAGATAGACCTAATCCTGAGATGACTGGCATGGTTCTTAAGAGAGTAGCCCAGAAGATACTAGCTCAGCAGACACTACAAGACCAGCTAGAACCAGCCAAACAGTGCTTCCAGTGGTAAAGTCTTTGGACCAACAGAACAAAGTACCAACTGAAATTATCTATATAGCAGTCACCACAGGACCAGTGAAAAACCCATATCCTTATGCTTAAAAGAGTTTGACCTAGTCAGCTGTATCAGCAATGCAATATTCACAATGCCTACAGTAACTATAAATATGCTGATATGGTCATTAATCACGAAATGTAACAAGTTCTCTACATAAGAAATATAGCTAGAGCACTCATTTAAATACCAGAAAACTGAGTCCCAAAACCAGAAAGTCAAAGCCAACACAGTAGTTATGAAGTTGGCACATGTGGTTAAAGTAGTAAACACCCACATTCTCAAGCCTTCAAACAGGACAGGCTACCTCAGGCAAAGATCCTCCTCTCCTCATGCACGCAACTGCTCAGCGTCCAGGCAGCTTGCTCCTAGCAGCTCTGGCCCCCCGCAGTTCCTGTCCCAGGCAGTCCTCAGCAGGAGTCCTTAGCAGAGACTCAAAGCAAAAGGAGTTCGCAACCACAACTGCTGCTTCTGCCACAGCTTCCAGTCAGCACTGCATGGAGACTAGCTTGCTTCTGGCATTCTCTTGCTCCACCTCTTCCTGCTGTGTCAGCAAGTTCAAGGGGCATGGAAGATCTTCAAATCCCAGTATCGTTACATTCGGCCCCAAGATCTTTCATGTCCCTTACTTAGCAGAAATGCATTAACAATACATTTCATTCCATAGGTTAATAGGCAACAGAATTTTACAACAATATAAAAAAAAAGATAGCACACAATAAACACAGAAAACAATATTTTAGCACAAGCTCCCCATCATCCCCCCGCCCCGAACAAATGGGGTCCCAAAATCTTGGGTTAAGGGGCGAAGGTCTCTTCTTCCATGGCTACTTGCTGCTGAAATTGGATGTAGAGCTGTCCCTGTCCCAAGGGGACCCATTTGAGAGGTCAGTTCTTTAGCCAGCATTTGGAATGTGCTTGATGCCAGGTCCAGGGGTGACACGTCACAGTT
>JAQQSV010018224.1:0-11443 GCA_028646515.1 Pseudochirops corinnae | reverse complement strand
CATGTTCTGGTTCTGCTTATTTCACTTTGCATCATTTCATACAAGTCTTTCAGGCTTCTTTGAAATAATCCCTCTCAAGATAATTAAAAATTAATCTAAGTAACAGAATTTGATTCATTTTTCTTGGCCCCAGGAATCTGATTTATTTGTAACGCATGGAATTTACAAAGACAAAATTTGGGCTTTATTTAAGGAAACATTTTCTAATAATTATAATTATTCAAATTTAGAATGAACTGCCTTATGTCCCCATCACTGGAAGTTTTCAAGAAAAGAATACAAAAATTATTGAGTATATTTCAGGGGAATCATTCTTATTCTTTTTGTGTGTGTATCATGGACCCCTTTCATTATTAAGTGACACATATAGGCTCCCGAAAACAAAATTTTTAAATGCACAAAATAGAATTATAATAAAATACAGTTATATATTTTAAAGCAAGTTTAGGGACCCCAAGCTTAGAACTTCTTGAACAGATGATCTTTGAAGTCTACTACTACTTGGAGTTTCTATCAACTATGTAATAGAACTTAAGAAATTGGAATAGAATGGAGAGAAGGAAAGCAAAAAGGAAGTAAATGTTTATTTAGCACCTACCACATAACAGGCACCAAACTAAGCACTTTAAAATATTATCTCATTTGATCCTCACAACAACACTAGTGAGGTGTTATTATTATGCCCATTTTTACCATTGAGGAAATTGAGGCAAATACAACTTAATCCACTTGCTTAGGAAGAAACATCTAGTAAGTGTCTGATGGAATATTTAAACTGAAATCTTCATAACTACAGACCTGACATTCTATCTATTGTTCCAACTAGTTGCCTAGTGGAACTACAAAATCATGATTATGACTGTAGACCTTGGGTTTGGGTTCTCTTTTCTAACATCTACTAAGACAGAGCTAAGTAAAGGCAGAGCCAAGGGGCTGGGGTAGAGAAGCACTTAGTGAAGTTATCCCAAATTCTCTTCCAAACAACTCTAAATTAGTGCCTTAAACTGAATGTTAGAATAGCAGAATCAATAAGAGTTCAGCTGAAACAATTTTGCAGCCAAAGATAATTTGGTCAATAGGAAATATTTGCCTCATTAGGGATGGTGGTCAGAACTGGGCAGCACAGATCATGCCACAGTCATAGAAGCAGTCTTTCAGGGTGGCTGCATTAGTGGCAGCAGCACCTTCAGGGGCTCTCAGTCCATGGATAGTGGTCATAAGATTAAAGGAGGTCTTTGGCTGGCATTGTGTTCAGAATGCTGTTGCGTTGCCTATTCTGTGGTGCCGTCTAGAATCCAAAAGGAGTAATAACACTTGTGGCCAAAGTTGGGAAGAGGCCCTGGCCATGGTTCCAGAGTGGAAAAGTGTGCTTGTGGTCACTCGGGGGGAGAGGAGAACCTGGTGACAATTCTAAGCGAGACAGGAGCACTAGAAATTGGAAAAGCTGGGAAACGAGCGAGCTGTGCTAGTATTGGTAGCTACAGGAGAACAAGGTCCTTCTTGGTTAAAGACCAGAGTATAGGCTAGAAAAGCAGTGACCACAGCTCTCCCTAGATCATAGTACTTTAGATGTGCTAAAAACCAACAGTACTCTGGTGCTAGCTCTAAATACAACAGCAAGAAAGACCTGAAACTGGATTTCAGGGGAAAAAATAGTTAATACAGCTAGAAAAATAATAAGAAAATACATCTGAAAGAACAAAAAGTCCAGAATATAAATGTAATTAATGAAGAGAAATGCAAGGGAAAGTAGCCTAGTCATAGCAAATCTAAAACTATATTATAAAGCAGCAAACATCAAAATAATTTGGTATTGGCTAAGAAATAGAGTGGTAGATCAGTGGAATAGGTTATGTACAAAAGACCTATAATCAATGTATATAGTAATCCACTTTTTGATAAACACAAAGACTAGCTTCAGGGATAAGAACTCACTATTTGACAAAAACTGTTGGGAAACCTTGACAACAGTATGTCAGAAACTAGGCATAGACCAACCTCTTACACCATATATAAAAACAAGATCAACATGTATACATGATTTAGACATAAAAGGTGATACTGTGAGAAAATTAGGAGAGCAAGGAATAGTTTACCTGTAAGATCTATGGAGAAGGGAAGAATTTAAGACCAAACAGGAAAGAGAAAGTCATGAAATGCAAAATGAATAATTTTGATCACATTAAATTAAAAAAGTTTTACGCAAACAAAGCCAATGCAACCAAGATTAAAAGGGAAGAAGAAAGCTGAGTGACAATTTTTATAGCCAGTGTATCTGATAAAGGCCTCATTTCTAAAAAAATACAGAAATGAGTCATATCTATAAGAATACAAGTCATTCTCCAACTAATAAATTGTTAAAGGATGTGAACAGGCAGTTTTCAGATGAAGAAATCAAAGTTATCTGTAGTTTTATAAAAAATGCTCTAAATAACTATCGATTAGAGCAATGCAAATTAAAACTCTGGGGGTACAACTTCATACCTATCAGATTAACTAATATGACAGAAAAGGAAAATGAAAAAGAAATTGAACTGATTGTAGAGATATAGTGATATTAATGCACAGTTGGTGGAGTTGTGAACTGATCCAACCATCCTGGAGAGCAATTTGGAACTATGCCCAAAGGACTAGGGTAACTTTCCATACCCTTTGACCAAGGAATATCACTACTAGGTCTCTACTTCAAAGAGATCAAAGAAAAGGGAAAAGGAAAATTTATACACACACACACAAATATAAATATATATGTATTTGTGTATATATACATATATACACACATACACACATGTAAATATACACATTATCCACATAGCACATAAATACACACAAAAATATTTATAGCAGCTTTTTGTGGTAGCAAAGATTTGGAAATTGTGAGGAACTCCATCAGCTGGGGAAATGGCTGAACAAGTTGTAGTTCATGATTGTGATGGAGTACTACTGTGTTATAAGAAATGATAAGCAGGATGCTTTCAGAAAAACCTGGAAAGGCTTACATGAACTGAAGCAAAATAAAATGAGCTGAACCAGGAGAACATTGTACACAGTCACAGGAATATTGTACAATGACCCACCGTGAACGATTTAGCTGTTCTCAGAAGCACACTGATCCAAGACAACTCAGAAGGACATGATGAAAAATGTTACCCATCTCTAGAGAAAGAATTAATGGAGTGTGAATGTAGATTGAAGCATACTTCTTTTTAAAATTTTAGTATATTTTTCTGTTTTTTTTCTTTTGCAACATGAGTATATAAAACTACTTGCTATATGTCTACACATGTATAAAATATATTGAATTTGCTTGCCTTCTCAAGGAAGGCAAAGGAGAGAGAGAGAGAGGGAGAGAATTTGGAACTAAAGGTGTTGAAAATGAATGTTACATTTTTTGTTTACAAGGAATTATTTTTTTTTAAAGAAAGTTAATATAAATGGTAAAAACAGTTTCCTAGCAGCCATGCCAAATGAATTGCTGCATGGTGAGACTAATTTTAGGAAAATTGCTTTGTATTCATTAACCTCATGTGTTTCTGTTACTGTTTTCTTTTCCTATACCTATACATACTTAGTAAGGGTCCTTTTTGAAAATTTCTATCCTTGTTTATGCTTACAGAATGAAGAGAGTGACACTGTGGAAAGAGTTAAGAGACCCGAGGCTCATATCCTACATCTGGTGTGATTTTGGGGCAAGTCAGCCTCCTTGTTCCTCATTAACCTCATCTTTAAAATGAAAATGAAAAACTAGATGACCTCTGAGTTCTAGTGCTATGACCCTATGATCACTATTCTTTTAAAGAGATAACATAAACCTTCTGGCAACTGACTTGTCAGTATCAGCAGTTTACTATTCAGACCTGAGGAATATACAATGGACTAAGAATTTAATAGAGAAAGTGCCTGAAATTGTGAATATTTCCTTAACATGGAATTAAACCTGCTTCTACTCAGAGATTTTGGAGTCTAAGTCCTGAAACAGGAACATTGTATTAGAAATTGTTGTCTTAAAAAAAAAAACAAAAAACAAAATCAAAGCCCTAATTTAAGCCATCTATTTCAATTCAATTTATTCAGGACAAAATTTACATTATCTCATTCTACTTTAAGCTACTAGACCCTTTGAATGATTCCCATTATAAATCTATAGGCACATTGACAGAAAACAAACTTGGCAGATGATTGAAAGAAATGAGGGAGAAAAAACTACAAAAACCAGACACAAGAACTCAAAAAGTTCAATAGTCAACTCATTTAGTGGAAAGGTCAAGCAATTTACAACATGAGCTAGGCAAAATAATTTAATTACATAATTTTTACCCTTCAATACAACAAAGTTAAATATTATTTATTATCTGCTCTTTAAGATAATTTGCATTATGGAAAATTTGTCATCATGTTTGTTATCATTTATAAAAAAAATTCCTAAAATGATGGACTTTGATTATTTATAACAGATGCTGTGGTAGAATATTTCATTCTCAAACAATATTAGCTGGGGAACATTTTTGGTATGTATATGGCAATATATGCTTTAATATACACACCAAACAAATAACATTGTGATAAACTGAACTGTGTCTCACAAGTAAGGAAATATAGTTAAAATATTCAACCCAACAATCGAAATTCATCAATAGTTTTCAGTTCTTTTAAGTCTCTCCATCTCCCCTATTCCCTCCCCACCCCCCCAGTTAACTCAGTCTCTCAAAGGATCAAAGACTTATAGGTGAATTCTACATATGTTATATTCATCTGAGAAATTAACCACTCATATATTTTATTACAGTCTATTTTAATCCCTTCTAAGTATGAAATGAACCATCACATTGACGCAAGACATCTCAATATATGGAAAACTGAGCAAAAACTGTGATTAATTATTGACCCATTTCTTGAGCATATATAGATAAATATTTTGCAAACTAGAGAATGCCTCAAGAGATTTGAGTCAGAAATTTAGTCCTTGAACAAATTTAAAGGTATTTTGTTGTTGTCTTACCATGAATCCTTTATCAAAACCTTTAGGAGTGACTGACCACTTACAAGGAAAATTAGCTCTGGGAAAGTTTCTGAGTCTAGCTATGGCCATGAAAGCAAGTACCTGGCCATGAAAGTAATAATGGATCTGCCTTTTCTTCCTACTCTTTCTTCCACTCTTGCCGCTCAATCAAATGTAATGTTTAAAGACCCCAAAGTGAAAATGTTAGATTGAAGTTAACAATTAACTTGAAGTTAACAGTTATCTTGTTTATGTAGTAATCACTGTCCTAGGATCACAGGAAAGTGTGGAAAACTGGTAAAATATCAGTGTTTTGATGCAGAGATGAGACACATCCTATATAAAAAAGTTAAAGTTGAAAGTTATCTTTAGGGAGGAGCCATGAGCTGATCTGACTATGTAGGTCTGAATGAGTTTTAATCTCCAGTCTTCCCAAAACTTTGACTGGCTGTGAAGAATAACCTTAAATAAACTTCATTGTAATATAATATGGACTATCTTTTTCCTCCAGGACACCTAGGTGGCACAGTGGTTAGAGTGGTGTGCCTGAATTCAGGAAGAATCTTCTTCCTGAGTTCCAATCTGGTTCAGACACTTAATACCTGAGTGATCCTGGGCAAGTCACTTAACTCCTATTTGCCTCAATTTCTCATCAGTAGAATGAGTTGGAGAAGGAAATGGCAAACCACTCTGCTGTATGTGCCAATAAAACCCCAAATGCAGTCTCAGAGTTGGAAATGACTGCAGGACAACACATCTTTCCTTCCTGTCTTTGGAATTTTGATAAGTTTACTACAAAATCACTCATTTAAAGAGAATTTGCTGCTTAATAGTAAGAAAAAATATTAATAGGAAACTAACTCTGAAATTCTTTTTAAAAATTCATGTACCCTAATAATTATTAAGTAAGTAGTTCCTTTCAGGCCACACATGAATTAGGACCTCTTTTCTGTAAAAGATAAATACTGTTTAATATCTTCTCACTTAATTACATCAACAAGCATTTATTAAACACAGTAATATATGTCAGACACTATGGTGGGAACTGGGGAAGGGAAAGTCAAATACAAAAAATCCCTAGCCTCAAAAAGTCTTACATTTAATAGTTAAGAACAAGAAGTAAAAGTTAAGAAAATGGAAAATATATAAAACGTGGGTCAAAACTACAAAGCAATTGGCAGGAGCACTAACAACTAGGCAGAATTAGGAAAGATCTCCTGTCTTAGTTCATTTTTTAAGGTCTTCACTAAAGGTAACTAGGAAATCCAAGATGTGAAAGTCATGAGAGAGAAATGGAACACAGCGTGTAAAAAAGAACAAAGATTAGATATGGATCACTGCTGTCAGAAGAAGAAACTAAGTGTTTTAAGTGGTCCAGGTGATACGTTACATCAATATATAAATAAACACAAAGTAATTATATTATTTTACTCATGTCTTATGTTACTAGATATCTAGCAACACAATTACAGGACCTCACAGTTTTCCTAACATTATCTGAATGAAACAGTTGTATTTTCAACTGTAGAATGAAGGTTCATATTAAATTTAATATTTTGTTATATAGCTTCACTTCAAATATGTCTATTTTTTGTGTGTTTTCCTTACCTTGCAAACTTTCTTTGCTTTCATGCATTTAATTTCATTATTTAGTATCTTGCTCTATAATTTAATTGAAGAACATCTAATAGATTTCTACTATGTGTAAGATGATAAAACATACTTTTGACTGGTTGTCACACTGAAGTGATACATTCCTTTGTGTACATCACTGACATTTTGGAAGTTTTAGTTAATACTAAAGGAAAGAAGATCAGTACCCAACTCACAACATGTTGTTGAAGAGGACAGAAATACATATTCTATATCAAGCTACAACAAAATATTAGAATTTTGTTGTCAATAATCATTTATACTGATTTTATTCTTTGCCAATGTTTTTCTTTATTGAAGTATAACCAAAATCTTTAAATTAGCAACTCATTCATATGTGAAATTTAAATTAGCAAGTGATTAGTATGTGAAAGAATTGATACAATGCACAGGTTATTTTTCAAACCAAACTTTATTGAATTTTGGAAAGGAGAATTTAAGAATGGCTTAAGAGGGCAGAGGCAAGATAGTGGAGTAGAAATAGGACTTGCTGCTGGCTCTGGCTTCTACCTCCTCCAATACAAATTAAAAAAATGACTCTAAACAAATTTTAGATCTACAAAACGCACAAAGTGACAGAGAGAAACAAATCTCCTGCTGAAGATAGCCTGGCAGGCCTGCAGGAAGGGAGTCAAGCCCAGCCCTGCCTCAGCCATGTGGTTTTGGCCCCAGAGAAGCCCCAACCAGTAGTGGCCAAAGCAGACTTCAGGAAAGTAAAGCACCAGCAGTTGTGGTGGTCTTCAGACTTCTCAACCCACAAACGCCAAAGACAAAGAAAAAGGTCAGTGTGGAACTCTGTTGGAACAGGGGTAAAGGAAGAATATGGTCAGGCCCCTGCCCCCAGGACAGGAAACACCATTTGGCTGCCTCAGGAGCTCCTGGCATGCAGATTGTAAGGGGACCAAGTAAACCATTCAGAGGATAAACACTCTTGCTTTGACCTGCTTGGGTCTGGGTCATGGTCTTAAGTGGAGGTCCTGTGGGGTCTGCAGAGGGGGTGCCCTCCTAATTGCTCTGTCAGCTGTGAAAACCCCAGCAATTTGGGACAAAGCTCTCTCCATTCAACTGTGTTCAACTGTGGCAAACAATTCAAAAGTCAAGTAATTGGCTGGCAATATGAGCAAGCAGAGGAAATGCAATCCTACCATAGATTCCTTTTTCTGGGACAAAAAGGATCAAAGCATGGAATATGAGGAAGAAAACAAAGTCAGAACTCCTGCAGAAAAAGCTCCCAAGAAAAATATGAATTCATTACAGGCTGTGGAGGAACTCAAGAAGGTTTTTGAAAACCAAGTAAGAGAAGTGGAAGAAAAACTGGGAAGAGAAATGAGAATGGTACAAGAAAATCAAGAAAAGTGAGTCAACATCCTGATTGAAGAAAATAACACCTTAAAAAATAGACTAACTCAAATGGCAAAAGAGGACCAAAAAGCCAATGAGAAGCAGAATGCCTTAAAAATCCAAATTTGAGGGGCAGCTAGGTGGTGCAGTGAATAGAACACCAGACCTGAAATCAGGAGGACCTGAGTTCAAATTCGTCCTCAGACACTTAATACTCATTAGCAATGACCTTGGGCAAGTCACTTAACCCCAATTGCCCTGCCTATCCACCTCAAAAAAGCAAAAAAAATAAAAAGTCAAATTTCCAAGATGGAAAGGGAATTTCAAAAACTCACTAAAGAGAATAATCTTTTCAAAATTAGATTGGATCAAATGGAAGCTAATGACTTAATGAGAAATCAAGATACTATTAAACAGATCCAAACAAATGAAAGAATAGAAGGCACTGTGAAATATCTCAGTGGAAAAGCCACTGACCTGTAAAATAGATCCAGGAGAGACAATTTAAAAATTATTGCACTACCTGAAAGCCAAGATCAAAAATAAGAGACTAGACACCATCTTTCAAGAAATTCTCAAGCAAAATTGCCCTGATATTCTAGAACCAGAGGACAAAATAGAAATTGAAAGAATTCACTGATCATTTCTTGAAAAAGATCCCAAAAAGAAAACTCCTAGGAATATTATAGCTTCTGGAGTTCCCAGATCAAGAAGAAAATATTGCAAGCAGCCAAGAAGAAACAATTTGAATATTGTGGAAACACAATCAGGATAACACAAGATCTAGCAGCTTCTACATTAAGGGATCAAAGGGCTTGGAATATGATATTACAGAGGTCAAAGGAGCTAGGACTAAAACCAAGAATCACCTACCTAGCAAAATTTGGTATGTTTCAGGGAAAAATATGGTCATTCAATGAGGTGGAGGACTTTCAAGCATACTTGATGAAAAACTAGAGCTGAACAGAAAATTTGACTTTCAAATACAAGAAGCAAGAGAAGCATGACAAGGTAAACAGGGAAAAGAAACCGTAAGAATCTTGTCAAATTGAACTATTTACACGCCTACATGAAAAAAAAAAAACAATAATTATAACTTATGAAACTTTTCTAAGTCTGAGGATAATTGAAGAGAATATAAATGTGTGTGTGCTTGTATTTTATATATATATATATATGTATATATATATATATATATGCCTATATAGGAGGGTATATGTGCATATAAATACATATGAGTGTCTATATATGTGTACAGGTATACACAGACAGAGGGCACAGGATCAATTGAATAGGAAGGGATGACATATTAAAAATAAAATTAATTGGTGAGAGAGGAAAATAATGAGAGGAGATAAGGAGGGACAAAATAGGGCAAATTACATCATATAAAAGAGGCAAGGTAAATGATTATAATGGAGGGGAAGAACAGGAAGACGAAAGGGGATGGGTCAACCTAACTCTCATTGAATTTGGCTTAAGGAGGAAATAACATACACATTAAATTGGGTATCTTACCCTCCAGGAAAGTAGGGGTTGGGGAAGGGGATAATAGGAGGGGTGATAGAAGGGTGGGAAAATTGGGGAGGAGGATAATTAAAAGCACACACTTTTTAAAAGGGACAGGGTCAAAGCAGAAAATAGAACAAGTGTGGAGTGGGATACAATGGAGAGAAATATAGCCAGTCCTCCATAATATATCCACTATGGAAATGTTTTGCACAACTACACATGTAGAACCTATATTGAATTGCCTATCTTCCCAGTGGGGTTGAGAGAGGAGGGAAGAAGTGAAAGAACTTGGAATTCAAAGGTTTAAAATATAATGTTTAAAATATTATTATTATTATTATTATTATATCTTTACGTGCAACTGGGAAAAAAGATATAGAGGCACTGGGGTATGGAGATCCATCTTGCTCCACTGGAATGTCAGAGGGGGAAAGGGGGAGGATACAGGGGAGAGCAGATTGAAGTATTCAGTGGGATCCCTGTTTTGGGGTGGTGGGTAGGGGAAAGATGAGGAGAAAATTTGCAACTCAAAATCCTGTGGAAATGAATGTTGTAACCTAAAAATAAACATAAAATTTAATTAAAAAAAAGAAAGAATAAAAAAGAAAAATAAAAAAAATAGGAAAGAACATTGGACTTATGGTCCAGAAACTTTGGTTCTCATTTCACTTTTGCCAGGAAGTGGCTACATAATTTTGGGCAAGACATTTCCCCGTCTTGACTTTAGTTTCCTCATTTGCACATGATATAGTGGATTAAATAACTTATAAAATCTACTCAAGCTAAAGTACTCTATTGCCCTATTCTATCTAGCTATAGGGACAGCTAGTTGGTACAGTGGATAGAGTTCTATTCCAAATCCAGCTTCAGACTCTTATTAGCATTTGGACTGTGAGCAAGTCATTTAACTTCTATTTGACTCACTATCCTTGTCTGGAAAATGGGGGAAGTAAAAGCACCTGTCTCACATGGTTGTCATGAGGATAAAATGATGCATGTGTAAAACACTTTGTTCAGCACCAGATGCATAGTAGGTGACATATCAATGCTTATTTTCTCTCCATTCAATCTATTATCACAGTGGAGATAATAATTATTAAATAATTTGGGTTTTTTTTTTGAGGAGGGAAGGCAAGTCAATTGGGGTTAAGTGACTTGCCCAAGGTCACACAGCTATTAAGTGTGTCAAGTGTCTGAGACCAGATTTGATCTCATATCCTCCTGACTCCAGGGCTGGTGCTCTATTCACTGTACCACCTACTTGCCCCTATTAAATCATTTATACAAAGTTTTGTTTACCCAAATGAAATATCACAGAAATATAAAATATTAGAGCAAGAAGTACTGTTAGAAATCTTGTATTTACTATCTATATTTATTTGATTATATACAATAAGCATGTAAGTGTTTAATTATGTGATACATAAGCTTTAAAGCTTAAAATTGCTCTAAAACTTTTGGGATACATATGACTTTGTTTTGTGGTAAGATTATAAAGACAAAAGTTTTAAAAAGAATTCTCATTCCATTGTGGAGCTTCCATTCTACTGTGAGATACAATATAGACTCCTAGATAAAACATATATTAAGCACTTACTCTGTGCTAAACACGGGAGATGCTTATGCTATGTATCAGGTACTGTGCTAGGAGTCAGGGATGTAAAGAAAACTCAAAACATGACCACCATCAAGAAACTCAAATTCCAATGAAGATAGTCAATATGTAAATAAACATATATGCCACAAGATCGATGAACTATAACTGGGAGGGGGGGATTAGCCCATAGTCACCATGAATCATGGAAATTTTATTATGAAATGTAATTTAAATATACCAAAAACTCAATATCTATATAATATTCTTCTTTTTAATACTCTAGAATTACATAGTACATAGATATATACATATATGCATATGTGTTTGTATGTATGTATGTA
>JAQQSV010018223.1:0-11443 GCA_028646515.1 Pseudochirops corinnae | reverse complement strand
ATTATTATTATTATTAATATTATTATTATTCTTATTATTATTATTATTATTTTTAACTACATCCCACTGGAACTTGAGATACACAGGCACTGTGGTTGGGAGATCCATCCTGCCCTACTGAAAAGTCAGAGGGGTGAGGGGGGAAGACATTGGAGAGAATAGACTGGGGGAGGGGGGATACACTGGAATGGCTGTTTTGGGGTGGTGGGTAGGGGAAAGATGGGGAGAAAATATGTAACTCAAAATCTTGTGGAAATGAATGATGCAAACTAAAATAAAATTAAAAAAATAAAATAAAATTCACTACATTATCATATTGCATGATTTATTTCAAAAGAAGATATAGCAAAAAGTTTGTTATACCATCAAGGTTGTTTATATCTGTCATAAGAACAAGTAATTACAAAGTGCAAAATTCAGTCAAATTGATTTTCTGGGAATATTCTGTTTTCCCTTTTCCCCCCTTTTCTCCAAATCCTCCATGATGTTTGACTGAATTTCAATTTAATTAAGCAGTCATTTATTTAGACTTAACATTGTTTAAATAAAATTTTCTTTTTAAATAATAGTGACTATATTCTTCTTGTTCAAACAAGTTATTAAAAAGTACAGTATATCTACATGCATAATATCTTCATTCACACTTCGTCTTTTGGGTGGAAATGGTTTTAGCAGATGACTAAACTTTCATTATCTTTAAGAAAGGTGCTGGCCTCTCAGATTTCTCTGATCATTGAGGAGATAATTCCATCAAAATTTGTGCTAGGTTATGACCAACTCTTTCAATAAGACTATTTTAGCTTAATCCCCCTGTATTTTCTGGTGGTAACAACCTGTTCCCAAATTACTATCAGGAACTTCATTTTTAACAATCGACTAGTCTAAAAGGTTTCATGATTCATTCATTTGCTTAATATTTATTTTGTCATATAATTTCATTTAAGTTATGCTTATGTTGCCAAGGAAGTTTTGTTGGAGTTTTTGGGCACTGGAATTTTCATCCTCTTCATCTAGGGGTAAACTCGTTCAGCTGTATTCCAGTTTTATGTGTATTATAATTCATTACTTTTGTCTTGTGAAATGAAATCTAGATGTTCCAAAAGCAATTCTATAATGTTTTTTATCTGTTTTATTCATGTGCTCTAAGAACATTTCATTCTTGCTGTTACTTCTTTGTTGAGGAAGTGGTAATCTTTCTACAATTGCCTTAAAAAGAGTCTTAAGTTTGATTAATATTGTATAAGAATTAATATTGTGTAAGCATTTTTTCAACTTTTGTTGTTCAACATTTGTTTTTCAACGTTGTCACAATTAGTATGACGGTTTTGAAAATATACATTAAGGCTTACATGGTATAGATGTTAATTGCCTTAAATGTATCATTGGTCAGCCTTGATTTTTACATGCCAGTAAATCTCAATGTATTCCACCATGACTTTCCCATTAAAATCTTTATGATCTATAAGAATAATATTATCAAATTATATGAGTGCATATTTCTGCCAAAGACAGAGATATAAACTTTCCCAAATTAACTTGTGTTAATACTGAATCTATTTTTCTTATTGATGAATCTTTATTATTTTTCCTAGTATAATCTAAATTCTTTGACAGCATCCATTTTTAAAAGTCTTTATATCCCTAGCACCAATCACAATGTTTTGCACTTCACAGGTACTAAAGAAACATGTTCTGAGTGAATGAATTTGAACAAATTTTTGCAAAGTAGAGAAACACAAATGATGAAAAGGCAGTATAGGGTGAAATATATACACATATAATCCTATTTTAATTTCAATTCTATTTCATTTCAACTTGGATTTTTGTCATTACTGATTCCATAAATTACAGTGTTTTTAAATTTTATTTGTTCATTTTACCATTGTGAACTCTTTTTTATAAGTTTTATTTTAATAAATTCCATCTTTATTTCTTTTTTCTTTTTAATTGTGCTGCCATATTTCCTGTCAAGGCTGAAAATGCTTTCCAGAAAAGGACTTTTTGTTCTCATATTTAAGGATGTCTTATTTTTACTTAAGTGGCCAGAATGCCTACTGCTTGCTAAGTATTTGCTGTACTTTAACAGAATTTATAAATATTATGAGTCTCTCATCTTTTTAAGTTCTTCATTTTCTCCTTGAATTCTTTAGTAGATTTTATATGAATGGGTGGCTTATATGTATTTAGAAATGTGTTCCATATACAACACTTCCTATAGACAGTATTGGAAATCATTTATATGGATTAGATTTCAATTTTACAAGTACCAAAGAAATGTGTTGCCTTACTTTTTTTTAACTGTATATACTTCACTCATCATCAATCTATCAATCCAGAAGCATTTATGAATAACCTACCACATGCCAAGCATTTTACTACACATCACGAATACCTGATCTGACTGATGTCCACAATTTCATCTACTGAATTTCCTCTTCTTTCCCTTAAAGTTTTAATCCTTATTAAAATGCAAATCCTACCTTAGGGGAGGTGATATTTTAAGCTATCATCTATTGTAAACATTGTGTAAATTAACTTCGGATCCCTGTTTTGAGACCAAAAAAAAACCTGTGACTGATAATGAGAGCTGTGACATCTTTTTGGTGTGGGTATATCCCAGAAGAGGGGAAAAAGTACAGAATTGTGGAGACAGACTCCTCTGTGTGTATGTGTGTGTGTGTGTGGGGGGGGGGTGTGGGTGTAGGTGTGCATTAAGAAATGGCTTCTCCCTCTGTGCCTTTATGCATGTGAATACACCCACACCATACCCAATGTAATGGTAATTAATTTAAATTTGAAGACCCCTTTTTGTTATGTCAAATAAGCGGGTACTTAGCCCTTACTAACTAAGAGCTAAGTACCTCTGTGAAAGAAACAGAAGGTGTGAACTCTGTCTCCTGTTGCTGACATAACAGGAAGGGGTTGGCTGAGACAGGAAGCCAATGTAGGTGTGTGTATTTAAAAAGAGCCCAGAGAAGAGACAGTCAGAATCAAGAATTTTTACTCCTGGAGGAGGAAGCAGAATTGTCCCAGCATCTGGGAGCTGGGCTGCTACTGGACTGAGAACTGAATTGGAGCTTTCTAGAGACCAGAATCTGGTGAAGGCTGAAGTTGCTGCTGAGAAGGCTGCCTGGAAGGCTGAGATTCCTTCTAGGTCCTAGAGCCAGCCAAACTACTGGAAGACTGAAGAAGCATGACCAGGATGCTAAGACTTTGTTTGTAGCTTGGTTGATCCTTGAGTTCCAGGCAACAGAATTTGTGAAGGTTTTGAGTTGGGCTAGACCCTGTGAACTTCAGTGTGAAACAAGAACTGCCCAGAGGACTGGACGAGAACCTGGGAGCTGTATGCCTCTGAATCCAGGTGACTGTTTGGTGGATTCAGGTAGGAGCTGGGACCATGGAAGGGGATCCAGGGAATCTGAGAGACCACCCCAAGTCAAGATGAAGAAAAGCCCTCTCCTTAGACATTCAATGCGTGATGAAATTGAAGTGTATTAGACACTGAGGGGTGGAGGGTTTGTGTAATTTTCTAATGATTGTACTTAGTGATTAATGATACTTAGTGACTGATTGATAGACAAGTAATTGTTTAAGTTAACTTATGATTACCCAATGAGTGGAAGATGGACTTGTATTGTGAAATGGTTGAATTATTAAGTAAGCAGGCAAACCTCCTCAGGGGTACCAGATGATTATTGTTTTGTTCTTTGTTCTAAATACTGTGACCACTTTGGTGAAAACTATGTGGCCATTCTAATGTTAAGCTGTTGTGAACACTATATTGTGATTTTCTGTGATGAGATGTAATGTTGTGAATGTTATACTGTAACTTGATTTTCTGAAAAAGTTTGCCTTGATTTGTTATGGAATAAATGGAGTGTTTACTATATTGTGTAATCAGAACCTTAAAAGCTGTTCACAGTAGCATTCTTTTGGGAAGCTGCTTGTGCATGGCATTGCATATGCATAAACACACATACATATGCATAGATTATACATCCTTATACATATACATATATGTGTATGTACATACATGTATACTTGCTTGTATATACAGATAGTCATATTGTTTCTTAACAGCTAATTTCCTTCTCTTTCTCTTGCTTTACTTTGCTAATTAGTGCCTTTTTCATGTCCATTTTTTTTAAGCAATGAGATCATCAAATTATAATTTTGTTTGTTAAAAAGAATGACAACTCAGGATCTCTCCTTATACCATTTTTTCTACCAGCATCAGGATTTAAAATGGAAACAAAAAGATTCTCCACTGAGTATTACCTTAATCAAAAGGAAGCATTCATGGGTCTGTGTTTTAAGGAGTCCTATTGGATTACATCTCTTTAATGTTTCAACATATCATTCCAGTTTTACAAATGTAAAGGTCAGAAGAAGGGCTGCTAAAATGAAATATTATACTTTTTATCTTTCTTATCATGTAGCGATAATGCACTGTTTCACTTCCCAGGAGATTTATATTTAGTATTGACAAGAATGAATCATGTACATGTGTGCTGGTTTATAATTTGATTCATTACACTGACATGATTTTTCAAAAGCTCACTTTTATTCTTTGCTAATGTTATCCTTATTAATAATAATAATAGCTCTTACAGACATCATTTTAAGTACAAATCAGTAAGTAGAGTACCTAATCTAATCCTCATAATAATATTGTGATTATGTTGCTATACTCATTTTAAAAATAAGAAAACTGAACCTTAAAGTAGTAATGTGAATGGTTTGAGGTTCAAAAGTTAGTGTTCAGTAGGTATAGGATGGTTTAATGAGGAATACAGGGATTAAAGAAGGAATAAGGGTAAAGGGGCCATGAATCAAAAAATAAAAGACTAGAATATTCAAAAAGGAAGAAGAAATAATGGACATAATTCTTTTTTTTAACAAAATGTGCAAAAATGATAATTTAAGGTTAACAAACAAAAGAAGTTTAAGGGAAGGGCGAAAAAGGAAATCAACTATTTAATGAGAAAAAAATAAGTGTGATATAATTAGATAAGAAAATAAAATGAAGAACAAGAAAGGAACAAATAAATGAAACAAAACTCTAAAAGTTGGAAAGAGGAAACAAATGGGAGATGATAGGAGGAATTGAGATTGAGGAGAAGAAATACCCTGAGAATATGGTGGCCCTTAAACAAATTAAGCTAAAATTACTGTAGAGACAAAGTATTGACTTTTGAGAGAGAAAGGGAAAATCCCAATTGGGAAAGAAAAATATTGAAGATAAATGAAGGATAATATAAATTAAATTCCAACTTAAGAATATGTAAAACAATCAGTTAAGAAAAAAAAAACAGATTGAATAAGAAAACAAAACCCTATTATATAGTGCTTCCAAAAAACACACCTGAAAACAAAAAAAAAATGCACAGAATTAAAGTAAGTGGCTAGAATAGAGTTGTGGAATCTCCAGCTTTGAGGCTACATGTGGCCCTATAGGTCCTCAGGTGTGGCTCTTTGACAATTTAGTCAATTTAGCAATTTAGTCAAAGGTCACACTGGAGGAACTAGAGGGCCACATATAGCCACAAGCTCACAAGTTCCCCACCCCTGGACTAGAATGAGCTGCCAGATGGGTTGTTGGAAGAGAGGCATAATAGTCCATTGTTCATTGACATGAGGATCTGTGCAACTATTCTGGAAAGTAGTTTAGAATTATGCAAATAAAATGACTTACATGCCCATGTACTATGACCCGGACTTTCTACTAGTAGGCTTATACCCCAAGGGAGTCATAGATAAGCAAAAATGACCTATGTAAGGAAGGAAAGGCAGTTCTTTATAATAAGTATGTATCAGGCACTGTTCTAAGTATTTTATAATTATTACTTCATTTGATCCTCACAACAAACCTGTGAGATATTTTCTGTTATTATCCACAGTTTCCAGTTGAGGAAATGGGTAGACAGAAATTATGTGAACTGACCAGGATCAATCACATAGGAAGTTTCTGAAGCTAGATTTGAACTTTGGTTTTCTTAACTGTGGGGAAAGTACTCTATCCACTGCAACACCTAGCTGCCTTCAATGCCTGCCAAAATTTTTTAATCACACTTTTTGTAATAGAAAATAATTGAAAACAATGCAAATGCCCTTCAGTTGGTGAATAGGTAAATAGATTATGATTGTGCATATATGCACACTACACACATACATGTTACTTTGCTATAAAAATGAATAGATGATTAAAGTATGCAAAGATTTATGAGAATTGCTATAGAAAAAAGGCAAATGCAGAAGGATAGAATGACCAAAGCCCTCTCAGAAGTCAAGATCGAATGTTGCAAAATTGCAAGCATTCCATAAAAGAAGGGAAACAAAAAGACATCCCTACCCTTTGCAGAATTGGAAGATCCACAGTTATGTTAATGAAAAAAATTGGTGTATTGATCAATCAGGCTGATTTTTTCATCCCCTACTCCATATGTGTATATACATATATATATATATATATATATATATATGCATGTGTACACACACATATATGCTTCTTTGCACACACATATATATATATGTCTGTATATATGACCCCCTTTGAGAGGTTTGGGGAAAGATATTGGAAGAAATCCATCTGCTATAAAAAGACATCAAGAAAAATTAAGAAAATGAGAAAAAAAGCTTTATCAGAAAATTTTAATACCTTGAATCAACAGCTAAAAATAAAAGCTAAAATTTTAAGACAATACAAAGAATCAAAGAAATGAACACAGAAATATTACCAAGTAAAATAAATTAAAAAGTATGTGGTACAATTTTTTAACCTGGAGTCCACAAGCTTTTTAAAAAAATAATAATTTCAAACTGTGTTTTATAACTGTATGGGCAGCTAGGGGCAGAGTTGGTAGAATATGAGGACTTGAGTCAGGAAGGCATATCTTCTTGAGTTCAAATCAGGTCGTAGGCACTTACTAGTTGTGTGACCATGGGCAAGTCATTTAAACTGTTTTGCATCAATTTCTTCATCTGTAAAGTGACCTGGAGAAGCACATGACAAACCACTCCAGTATCTTTGCCAATCAAACTCCAAATGTGGTTGTGAAGAATTGGACATCACTGGAAAACGTCTGAACAACAAAAACCTACATTTCATTGCAATTTTCCTTTATGATCCTATACATTTTATTTGTTTGACTATATTATTCTGAGGTGTCCAAAGACTCTAGATTTCCAAGGAGTCCATAACACAGAGAAGAGTAAGAAACTGCTACAGAGGCCTGGCTAGCAAATTAATTTTTGGAAATAGGACAACTTTGAAGGAGGAGCATACAGAAAATTTCTGATGACCAAAAGAAGTCCAAAAATCTAAAACTCAATTTGAATCAAATACAAAATAAAATGTTAATATAATGAACAACAGTCTGGTTACACCATTGGATGTGATTTATACTCCTACTTATATTTAAATCTGAACATCAGAACGTTTAGATATAATCTATAGTTGTTGAAAGCAAATTCATATCTTAGAACTTTACCAATTCTCCCTATGATTCATTAATCCTGTTGTCTTAAATTATATTCTATATGCATAATCAAAAGATGATAACACGAGTGATTCCTAAGATATTGACATATTAAATGTTTGTGCTCTACAGAAAGCCCTCACAGATTAGAATACTAAAAACACCACAAATAATTTTTAAAAACACATACCTTCTGAGAAGGGGCAGGAAGGTGTTGCAGTGATAAAGTTTTAGACTTGGAGTCAGGAAGAATTGAGTTCAAATCTGACCTTGAACACTTAGAACCTATGTGATCTTCAGCAAGATGCTTAACTATATTTGCCTCAGTTTCCTCATGTGTAAAATGAGCTAGAGAAGTAAATGGTATTCTGCTACAATGTGTTTGCCAGGAAAGCCCCAAATGGGAATCATAAAATTTCAGACATGATAAAAACTACTGAATAACAACAACATTGTCTGAGGAGAAAAAAAATAACAATGTGCCAACATGGCCCAACAGTGCAAACAATTAAATATGATATAATAAATTGATAAACACCTGGAATACAACACAGGCAAACTCTACCAAAATTCTCCTGCAAATGTGTCAAATCAAACTCTGGAATAGCATAGCCAACGAAAGATTGGAGTGCAGCATCCTTTCAGTCTAATACAACTTAGGAAGTCAGGAAAAAGTATTTGGAACAGAGGAGTAGAGGTCATCCAGAGTGGTGGTGATCATTCTGAATCTCTCAGCCCAGATGAAATGGGGGGTCAGGCAAATGGTCACAAAAAGGATATAGGCGACCCTTCACTGGCACTGTTCGTAGGACTTGACACTGTTTGGCAACTCCATTATATATAAAAACCTCTGGGTCACAGTTGCAGTATAGGGAGGAACTCTTATGTTTAGTCTCAAGTGAACAGGAGCCTTGATCACAGTTTTAGGGCACAGAGAAGGATTAGTGCTTATGTCTGCTGGGTAGCAGGGAACCTGGTCACAGTTACAGGCCCAAGAGAATTGCTGTATCTTTTGACTGTAGGAGATCAGGACCTTCCTGGGAAGAGTTCAGAGTATAGGCCAGGAGAGCAAGGACCCATCTACACCCCATTTTACATTTCCTTTGAAGCACTAAAAATGTATAGAATACTAGTACTACCTCTGAAAAGAGCAGCATGAAAAAAAAATCTGAAGCTTTGCACAATGCCTTCACAACTTAAGTCAAGGAGAGCTCAATATTAGCATAAAATTAAATGAAAAAATGGGGGGAAAGTGAAGAAACAGTAAGAAAAGAACCTGACCAAAGAAAGCTACTACGGCGAGAGGAAAGATTAAACACAAGCACAGAAAAAGGCAAGAATGTGAAATCAGGCAAAAGCAAAGCTTCAAAGAAAAATGCAAACTGGGCATACGCCCAACAAAAATTCCCAGAGTTAAAGAAAGATATAGTGATAAAGGAAAAATTGGAAAAAGAAATGAAACTAATGGAAGAAAAATATAAAAAGACAATTAAAAGCTTCATAAAAGAGGCACAAAAATGCTGAAGAAAATAATACCTTAAAATAGGATAGGGAAAATAGTAAAAAAAAAAAATCACTAATGGAAAGAACTCCTTAAAAAACAGAATTGGCCAAATTAAAAAAAAAAGTTACTAAAACTCATGAAAGAAAATAATTCCTTAAAAAGGAATTGTACAATGGAAGCCAATAATTCTGTGTGACATCAAGAAATAATAAAGTAAAACTAATAAAAAATGGAAGAAAATATGAAAATTCATTGGAAAAATAACTGATGTGGAAAATAGAAGAGAAATAATTTAAAAATCATTGGACTATATGAAAGCCATAATCCCCAAAAGAGCATAGATATCATGCTTCAAGAAATTATAAAGAAAAACTATTCTCAGATCTTAGAATCACAAGGTCAGTTAGAAATTGAAAGGATCCATCAATTACCTCCTGAAAGAAATCTCAAAATGAAAGTTCCCAGGAATATCATAGAAATTCCATAGCTCTCAGGTCAAGGAGAACATACTATAAGCAGTAAAAAACAAAAGCAAAAGCAAAAAAGTTAAAAAAAAATCATTCAAATATCATGGAGCCACAATCAGGATCACAAAATATTTAGTAGTACATGAAAAAAAAGAACACTTTGAACATGATATTCTACACAGGAGCTAGGATTACAACCAAGAACCACCTAACCAGAAAAGCTGAGTGGGGTGGTTTGTGGTAAATCTATAAGAAAATAGAGGAATTTTAAACATTTCTAATGGAAATATCAGAGATGAATAGAAATTTTGAACTTCAAACACCAGACTCAAGAGAAGCATAAAGTTAATGAAGAAAAAGAAATCATTAGAGGCTCAGTGAGGTTAAACTGTTTACATTCCTATATAACAATATGATACTTGTAATGCCTAAGAACTTTATTATTATTAGGGCAGTAAAAAGGAGTCTACAGAGAGGACACTGATGTAAATTAATTATGTTTTGATAATCTCAGAAAAAAAAAAGAAATAAAGACTGAGGAAGAAAAATGACCTGGAAGAACAGGAATAGGAGAGAAAAGGGAACTCTACCTCCCAAAAAGAACAACACAAAGAAGAGCTTTTACAGTTGAGGGGAAAATGGGGGGAACAACACTCGTACCTTACTCACCTTGGAATTCATTCAAGGAGTGAAAAACCTACACATATATATACAAACATTCACATATATAGATATACCCCTATACACATACATGCACATACACATATATGTGCATATTCATACACACATACATAAACACACCTACTCAACTTAGCATAGAAATTTATCTTAAAGAAAAATGAAATGGGAGGGAAAGGGGATATGAAAAATAAGTTTATAAAGAAGAGAGAAGATTGATTGTGGTGGTGGTCAGAAGTAACACATTCTTTTGAGATTGGGCCAGATAAAAAGAAAGACAAAAGGATAAATAGGATAAAATAGGATTCAGGGAAGTACATAGTAATCATAATTTTGAATGTGAATAGGATGAACACATCCATAAAACAGAAACAAATAACAGAATGGATTAGAAAGTAAAATACAACAATATGCTGTTTACAAGAAACACATTTGAAAGAGAAAGACACTAAAGAGTTAAAATAAAGGATTATTAGAGAAACTATTATGCCTGAGTTTAGGTAAAAAAAGACAGGGAAAGGAATCATAATCTCAGACAAAGTGAAAGTAAAAAGTAGACCCAACTAAAAGAGATAAGGAGGAAAATTATATTTTACTCAGAGGTAACATAGAAAATTAAGTAACAGTCATACTAAACATATGTACACCAAATGTTGGAGCATCTAAATTCTTAAAGGAAATATTATGTAAGTTACAGGAGGAAATAAAGAGTAAAACTATACTGGCAGGTTACCCCAACTTTTCATTTTATAACTAGATAAGTTTAACCATAAAATAAATAAGAAAAAAAAAAGATAAGTGAAATTTTAGAAAATTTAGATATAATGAACCTGTGGAGAAAATTGAATGGAAATATAAAGGTGTACATCTTTTTCTCAAATGTACATGGAACCTTCAAAAAAAATTAACCATTTGTTAGGACACCACAAACAAATTCAGAAAAGTATAAATAACAATTTCATCTTTTTTAAATCACGATGCACAAAAATTAAATTCAATAAAGTGCTTTGGAAGCTTAGATTTTCAAAAAAGTAAAGATTAAATAATCTAATTATCAAGAATTTATTTTTCAAAGAACAAATCACAAAAAAATAATGTCATTAAAAGTAATGACAAAAACTAGACAACATATCAAAATTTAAGGGATACAGCCAAAGCAATACTTATGAGAAATTTTATCTCTAAACCTGTATATCAATAAAAGACAGACAGGGCAGATCAATGAATTTTGTATGCAGTTATAAAAAAAAAAGCTAGATGAAGAATGAATTACAAATCCCTAATTAAACACCAAAATAGATAGTCTGAAAAGCAAA